>JAXQQM020073365.1:0-24892 GCA_034641835.2 Pinus albicaulis
AAGGTCTTTTCTACAGTTTTCAGTGGAGGATTTGGTTGTTGTTTTGCGGAGGAGCTGGGCTTCTTTTGGTGATTGCGCAGTCCCTAGGAGAGAGGACGCAGTTCTTGGTGGAGTGGTGCTATTGCGGGATTTTCTGCAAGAGATTCAGTGTTATTTGGTGTGGAGGTTCAGTATTTATCAGTTGGAGAGTTTCCTGAGGAGTTTGTGGCTTCATCTCAGTATATTTCACTTGGCATCTGCGCTGGACCTGGAGGGACAACGTTTTTCCTTGAGGAGGGTTTCTGGGGTGATTTTCGGAGGTGGTCCATTTTGTTTATGTTTTCTGGGTTTGGTTCGGAGCAGTGAGTACAGGTGATCTACAGATTTTCAGCTCATTCCGGCAAGGGGATCAACCCCTAGTTCCAGTTCATTCCAGTAGCAGCAGTTTACGACAGTTTCTTCCAGCAGCTGGGACGCAGTTTCTGTAGCAGCCATTTCCTGTTTCTGAGAGGGTTCTTCACTTGCCTTGTGCAAGGATAGGTGCTCTTATTCTGATTATCCATTGTACCCATTTATATTCTCAGATTAATAAAATGGCTTAGCATTCCCGGCATTTTTATGTGTATTTGCTTTATGTTCTATTTCCGGCATTTTCTATATTGTCGTATGCCTGTATTGCTGTCTATTTCCCATTCGGGATATTACAGTGGTATCAGAGCATAATTCTGGCTCAGCCTGTGGTCTATGACATTGGGAAAGAGATCATACAGAGGTTTGCTGGAACCTTGGAGAGCAATAGCAGTTGCAGTACCAAAAACGAAATTGGAAAAAGGGCCAAAATATAAAGGGTCAAATTTTGAAGGTTGGAATTAGAAGAAACGTTTTCTAGGTTTTTCTGGGTTTTGGGCAAGGATCACCTTCCCAAATTCCTGGAATTTTCTGAGTAGTTTTCAGTGGGTAAATCGGAGGTCAAAGTTAAGCAGCAGTATGGTTTTGCAGCAGCCGTGCAGTTTCTGAGGAGCCTGTAGACACATAGCAGAAAGAGCCGATGGCAGGTGATGATGATGAGAGGAGATTTATAGAGGCGCTCCTCCAACACATGCAGGATGTGTCACAGAGACTCACTACGCTAGATTGGTGAGGGATCAGGCACATCCCACCGTTTACCAGAGCATGATGCCACTCAGCATATGGCATCACATACACCCACACGTCCTACCATGCCCACTTTTCTGGATGAAGACATAGGGGCAGGAGCACAGCGAGAGCCGGAGCCGGGCCACATGGGTGACTATTTTGCAGAGTACCAGGCATACGGGCAGGAGTTCATGGAGGCTCTCTCGTTCAGAGACTTTGTCCAGCTCCGGTGGGGTAGCAGACCCCGCAACTCTCACAGCAGGAATAGGCACTCACATGACGGGGGCTTGCAGCGCGCAGTGGGCAGATTCCATCTACCGACATTTGACGGGTCATCCAGGCGCTCAGAGAAAGCTTGGGTGGAGAAGTTGGATACCTCTTTCCAGCTTGACCGAGTATCGGAGGGGGAAACCATCAAAATGGTTACCTCGCACTTGGAGGATGAGGACACACAGGATTGCAGGGAGTCCGAGGTTACACCTAGTGTGACACAGGATTCACCCTCATTGGAGACCTCCTTGGCCGTGTCGGTTGATGTGGTAGTGGAGAAGGTAGAGCCTTCCCCAGTAGAGCCATCCATTGAGGTGATGATCGGAGTCGCGTCCGAGTCTTCAGGTGGTAGCAGCACACAGATGGGTGCAGTGTCAGGAGATGTATCCACCTACGATGAGGCCCTAGGAGATACAGAGGTATCGGATGATGGTCGCAGGCAACGGTATCATTGGCTTCGGGCAGACCTTCGAGTTTTGAAGGGGAAGGCCACATCAGTTCGGGAGGCCATTTTGTTGCAGGACATGGAGCTGGAGGGCATGAGAGTGGCTTGTGCTGAGTCAGCTACCAAGTTGGCCCGCATTGGGGAACGACTGGATTCCCTGATGGTACAACCAGGGGGCACATTGCAGCGTCGGATCATTCCCCTTCAGGCATGCATGGATGGGACTAGCAGTGTTGTTGGGTCATCTCTTCCCATTGGAGAGAGAGAGGCAGAGCCACCTAGTCAGATCTCATATGTTGACTTGGATAGCGGTATGAGACGATCAGAGTTGCACAGGGTACAGCATCCACATGTTGAGGTTGGATGGCGAGAGATTTTGAGTTGGTACTTGGTGGAGCGGGCTATGGAGATAGTGATGGATCCGAGTGTAGCTCAGCAAGATTTTCTATGCATGGGGAATACAGGAACCCCAGATTGGCATTGGGATCCAGGTGGGATCACCTATCGTTTCCCAGGCAGGTCGGCTGACTATGTCTTGGAGAGTACAGTTGGCCTAGTAGTAGAGCATGTGCAGTTTCAGTCAGCTCCAGTGGCCAACCAGTTTATGGGTAGACTCCCTAGGTTGTCTTGGCATGACACCCATACACGGGATCACGGGGTGGTCAGCACACCTTGGCAGGAGCTTGTCAGAGGAGGTGGCATTGGCAGGCCACCAGATGGCACCTTGGATGGGGCCAGGGATTCTTCACCTTTGTGTGGGGCACAGAGGACGCAGCAGAGCCGAGCAGTGGTGGTAACACTACTGACACTTAGGGAGATTCACTTCTCGGACCCCTTGAGGAGGATTTGGAGTGATGATCCTTTCGTCGGCAGGTATAGTGATACGACGGTGGAGACGATGTTACCGATTGGTGGTAGTTCGACATGTAGGGGCACAGCTCTAGGTCATCACATCCAAGGATGTGTGGGAGCCTCTAGCATTGAGCGGTGGATTGCCGGTGGACATGGAGTAGCATGGTGGTGTACCATAGTGTGTGGGACTGCATTGTGGAGTAGGAGTATCCTACATCACATTGAGAGCATGCGGAGAGTGACCGATGCCCGGACACAGTCAGGGCACGAGACGGTACAGGGTGCTACAGCAGTAGCACATGGTATCCAGCAGCATACCGAGGTATGCCGCAGTGTGCAGTGGCATGTTGAGGAGTATATGGATGATCAGTGGTATGCGAGGGCATACGGTGCTGCACAGCAGGGTCTTAGAGCATTGCTTCCAGAGAGACTCATGGACAGGGACATCGGGCTTACCTTTGGTAGTAGTTCACCCAGGATCGATGGAGAGACAAAGGAGCAATACTTGGTGGTATCTGTGGGGACTCACAAACCTGACTCGCTTCGACATCACTCATAGGTACAGCTGATTATGTTTTTGACCTTTGGCACTTTGGGCGTGAGCAGCAGGGTACGCGAGGTTCACCCTAGATATTTGGATGACACTCAGTACACTAGGTGAGAGACTTCTCAGCAGTGGCACTGGGTTGGTGTGCTAGTTGACTGCCACAGGTTGGGGGATGAGATGATCCTTTGCAGAGGTGGTACATTAGTCATTGCTGAGCCTACGCTTGGGGAGCAGGTCATGAGGGAGACATGCATCATTTTTCCCTCAGGGCATGTTGAGATCATGCATGAGCAGAGGATATTGGGTTCAGCAGAGGTAGCATCCCAGCATGCGTCTGGACTCCAGACATTGTATCGACACTTCATCGAGAGGGTGGATGGCATATTCAGTGCAGATGAGGTGGCGGAGGTAGAACAGGAGGGCATTCCTTCTGTATGCCAGGGTGAGGACTCTTTTTCATATGAGTCCATAGGATCAGTTGAGGACGCTTACGGGGAGCGACAGCAGTCATGTAGAGATGGTGACAGTAGATCGGAGCTGCATTCTAGTGTCCAGGGTGGACAGTCACGGGACTCTGCGAGACATACTCTAGGTGGAGATTCACTTGTGACGATTCAGCTAGAGTAGCAGGTGATAGAGCCTGAGTCGACAGAGGAGGACATTCTTCACATCAGGCATGACACTTCCTTAGGTGAGGTCCAGATGGGCACACACAGGGAGGCTATGAGGGATATGTGGCTAACGTTGGGGTCAGCCATTGAGGAGGAGCAGTCAGATGCCTTGACGTCGAGTACGGTGTTAGAAGTTGCAGATCCATGTCCCCTGGAGATGTTGGAGCACCCATCGTTGGGCCGACACACAGATGAGGCGCAGATAGATGTGCACGCAGTCAGCAGAGCAGCAGTGTTTTTAGTGTGTAGCACTCTCCAGGAGTACATCGATGAGGCTTGCAGCATATCTGGCCCACTTTGGCCCAGTATAGAGAGAGGGGCTTCCTTCTACAGGCAGCTTTATTTGGTGGACAGGGCAGAACAGTGGGAGTTGATTACGGGCTGGCGACAACATTCCAGGCGTGTTCCATATGCAGTTGTTGTTGCTACATCGGAGTCTTCTTCCAGGATGGACTGGCGGGAGATCATGAGTTGGTACCCTCTAGATGGTACAGTATTCTTCGTAGGGAGCACAGTGGAGCAGGGGCCCTTGGACATAACAGAGGTTATAGATTTCAGCTGGCAGGGCGGCACAGGTCATCATTTCTTCAGCACTCCATCCCGATTTCAGGAGAGCAGGATCAACATGGGATTGAGTCACAACTTGGATTGGAGAGAGGTGATGAGTTGGTATGCAGTTGGAGGGGTAGCATATGCAACTATAGGTACAGCGCAGCAGGAGCTCGGGAGCATTGATGCTGGTTGGTGGTCTTCACCTCTTAGGGCATTGGTCATAGCCAGAGGCAGTGCACAGTCCGAGCCGTGGGACTTGGGCGATTATTGGCCACGGTGGCGATGGGATCCGGGAGGATTATTGGTTGGCTGGTACTGTGAGAGGTCACTTTGGGATCCTGGCATTGAGAGATCACTTCATATCAGGGTGATGCAGAGGTCAGGGAGGTTTCAGTGGCGCATCTGGGACCCAGGCACATTTTGCAGTGTCGGTGGGGAGCATCAGCTAGAGAGGAGGCTTGTTCAAGCATTGCTTGAGGACAAGCAATTTTTGGCGGGGAGGACTGTAATATTCCCAATTAGCAGCAGCTAATTGGAAATATTAATTTTGATCAATTTTGCCTTATATAATTAAATTATAAATAAAAGTGAGTAGAGGTCTAACTCACTTAAGTAAATAAACGTTTTCCTGGCTACTTTTAGCATTATAACAAAAGGAGGGTGAGGAGGCCCTACGTGGAGAAGCTCCGTTGGTTTTGGATGAAACCAATGCTATAAAAGGTGGAGGAACCTCCTCATATGGATCATTCTTGTCGTTGATGATAGCTAGACCTGTCTTCTTGAATACGTTAGGTGTTTAGCCTATACGCGGCTTCTTGTTTGAGTACGTGAGTGTCTCTGGTCGGAGATCTCCACCCTTAGCCCCGGGGGACTTCGAGTGCCTGCTCGGGCAAGGTCTTTTCTACAGTTTTTAGCGGAGGATTTGGTTGTTGTTTTGCGGAGGAGCTGGGCCTCTTTTGGTGACTGCGCAGTCCCTAGGAGAGAGGACGCAGTTCTTGGTGGAGGGGTGCTATTGCGGGGTTTGCTGCAGGAGATTCAATGTTATTCGGTGTGGAGGTTCAGTATTTAGCAGTTGGAGAGTTTCCTGAGGAGTTTGTGGCTCCATCTCAGTGTATTTCATTTGGCATCTGTGCTGGGCCTGGAGGGACAACGTTTTTCCTTGAGGAGGGTTTCTGGGGTGATTTTCGGAGGTGGTCCATTTTGTTTATGGTTTCTGGGTTTTGTCCGGAGTAGTGAGTACAGGTGATCTACAGATTTTTAGCTCATTCCGGCGAGGGGATCAGCCCCTAGTTCCAGTTCATTCCAGCAGCAGCAGTTTACGGCAGTTTCTTCCAGCTGGTAGGCCACTGGGTGCTGCATACCGCAGCCAATTTCCGTTTTTCGAAAGGAGTTCTTCATGCCTTGTGCCAAGGATAAATTCTCTTATTACGGTCATCATTGTACCCATTATATTCTGAATTAATAAAATGGCAACATTCCCAGGCATTTTTATGTGTTACTTCATGTTATTTCCGGCCATTTTTCTTTATAGTTGTATGCTTGTATTGATACAACTATTTCTTGTTGAGATGGAAACTTGTTTGTTGGAGAGTGAATATAAAAAGTCAATATAGGACCTCTTGGATTAGGTAGCCATCAAGGTGAGCCTTAGTTTCTTTTCTTTCTTACCTTCAATATGCTCAAATTGTGATTTTTGTGAACATGGAAGTAGTGAAAGTGTTAGTTTAAACTTCTCTTTCATCTAATTGAAACATTTTCCACCCTTACTTTAGTCATCACTTTATTAATTAGTTAACATTATGAAAGCATAAGTGAAGTTATAATAAATTTTTTAATGTTGTCTATGTTGAAATATTGTAACATCGTATTATGTATAAATTGTGCATACACAACTTGCAAATTCATAAATCACAACAATAATATTGCATGCACAAATTTAATCTATTGTTGTGTATTAATAAATAATATTTAATATTAAAATGACATATCAACTAATATCCATACATAGAACTAATATGGTTTAATGCTCAATTTGTTTTACATGCAGTCTTATTTATTAGTTTCCTTGAATTTGAATAAATACATCATCAGAAGTCATATGTTCACACTCTTTTACTTATCTCAACCAAAATGCTTTACTAATAAAAGAGTGAACACTATGACTCAAAAAAACAAAATGCTACTATTTATATATATATGGGTTGCCACATCTCCTCTCTCATAGTAAAATATCATGGAAATATAAAACATGATATTTTAATAAAATATACTACATTCATAAAATAGTATATAAATTCACTTGATATATAATAATAAAATATATCAATCCTTACTTCATGATTTTCATTCAAAATAAAATATTTATCTTTAATTACTATCAACTCATCCAAGAATTACGTTTAAAATCTATTACTATAAGCTTTAGTCCACTCCGAAGAACTAATGTTCAACTAAATTCAAAATTTCAAATAATTTTTTCTTTTTTTTTTTGTAAATTTGGTGATTCCTTCTATTTTCTATTTATATGTAAAGACAGGTTACAATATAAAAAACATTCTTGGCCTCAACCTGCCCGCAGGAAACCAGGTCTGTTGGCCATCTGACTCCGTTAAAAGCTTGCCAAAATTGAAATTGTCTCTGTCTCCTATACTTCGCATGCGCTAATTGTCCTACTGTTTCAGCATGTTTATATAAACTAAGTTCATAAAGTTTCCAAAAAACCATAAAACAGGAAAGTGGGACTGATTAGCCATCACGAGAAACACCTGGTCGACGCTGGCACAGATCCCACATTGGTCTGTTGTGACTAAGAGGGTTAACAGTTTTCATTCTTCCATTCATTATCCAATCTTCCGAATTGCTTGTTGTGCACTTAATGTGCTTCATTGGTCAGGTTTTCCAATGTGCTTTAGTAATGCCTGCCTTTGGTCGGACTTTGCATTCTGAGGCCAGCACTTGAATCTGCTGCTTGTATTAGTTACACCCAATATGGGAATGAATTGGCTAAATAGTGAAACGTCCTAGTATTGCCAATGTGATCCCACGTAGTTCATGATACTGCAGAACACATCTTCCGGATGTACCTGCAATTCTCTCTCCCAACCACGTATTTGATTCCGTGTGGGGGATGCATTGCCTAGTAAATAATTCAGCACCAAATTCTCCAGGTGTTCTTTGTTCGTTTTCCTTCCTCTCTTCGCGGGTACCTGCTCATTCTTTATCTGTTGTTTGCCTTTAGCTATATCCGAACGGAGACAGCGTTTCCCCATGGTTGTTCTGGACCTATTCAATATGACAGACAGCAAAGTAATAATAGTAATGAAACTCAGAGTACTACTAAAGTCTCTGTTCTTGGTGCCATGCATTTCAAGATTCGAATCCGCAACATAAAATATACAGACCTCAGAGACAAGGAGACTGTAATGCAACCAAACAGTGTTCTTGAGAGCGTAAATACCAAATTGCAGGGGAGCATAGCTTGTTTTAGACGTCAGAACCAATACCCTGCCAGCTACCAATAAAATGCGCATGCTGCTACAGGGTTTTTGCATGTCCCTTTTATCATGAGTCTTCGGGGTTTTCACAGACGCCCGACCATAATGAACGCTACACAAAGCCATTGCTTGCAAATTCACCTTACGAGCGTATTTCGAAGGTGTGACACGACCTATACTTTCTCTGCAATTTATCCGCAGGAAACTGACTCTGCAGTTTAGCTGAGGAACCAAGGGCGGGGTTTGAGGAAGGAGAGTATTATCCACAGAGAACCACACAACTATAAATTCCCGCATCATGTGATGGGTCATGGTAATGATGCTACTTCTACAGGGTGAGTGAGTTCGACAGGGATCCCTAAAACATGGCCGGACAGGGGTCTCCAGAGGTGCTACCCACCCAAGCAAACAAATTAAAAACCTATCAAAGCGATTAAACTCTATCCAATTTTGAGCATTCAGGGTAGTTTTCAAGGAGGTGAGAACGGAAACTGAAACATACCTAGCCTCTGTAGCGTTCGCCCTCCTCTGCGCCCAAGCTTCTGCTCGCACTGGATTCTGAGAGTTATGCATAAGCTTTTTGGGCGAGGGGAGCAAAAACCTTACCTTAAGCTTGCCTTCCACCCGAGGCGCTGACAAGCCAGCAGAGCCGGTCCTGTTGATCATTACATTAACACATGCGGCCACCCATATTACTAATGCAATTTGGCGGTGTGTCATTATACCTGTTAATTGCCCGTAGGCCGGTGTACCATGCAGTTGCCACCTGTTGTCCTATTTCCCCGGTTTTCACCCCGATCGGGGGCAAAATTTCAAATAAATAAATTAATGTTAAAATTCAAATTAACTTGTTTCGATTTCAAGTTCAAATTCATATTGTAAAGCCATCGTAATAGGGCAACCAATATTTCCTATGCTATTCGCCCATTAATGTAGTACCACTAAGCATGCCATGTCCATGCCCATGGCAACGATCTTCAAAATAAGGGGCGCGGCACAGTATTTTATTCGAAATTTGAAATTTGAAATTTGAAATGCGCGGCAAGGAAAGCACTACCTGATTGCCCATGCCGTGGAGGTTTTCTTCCTGGTGTCTGGTGTCTTTCTTCTGCAGGTCACGTTTGTGAGGACTGAAGAGAATCGAGAGCGCATGTTACAGGCGCAAGATGCAGTGCCCGGGGCTTCAAACATCTATGTGAAAGTTCAGTTTGAAATAATCTCGGATGGCCTTCCGCTAGATTTCAATCGGTTGGACATGTTATGCAACATTGGAGGACTCTTGGAGGACTCTCGTTGACAAATCTCGTAGAGAGGCTAAACGCTCAAGTCAGTAATATTTGTTGCATCGTATACGATGCCCTCCTTTCTTGGGTTCCTAGAGTTGCAAAGATAGCTGAAACATGATAAAACATATGACATTGTGATTTTGTTTAATACTCCAGATTGAAGGCAGCCCCCAGTATGAGATGAGTCTGAAATTATGGCAGGCGAAGGTCACCACAAAAGTGAAGCAGAGCCTGTCGAAGGCAACAAGGTATTTCACGTGCATAGACAAATTTCGAACCACTTTCAAGTGATCCTTGAAATTGAATGAGCGGAAGAATAAACTGTCCTAATTGTAGTAAATATATATTTTCCTATCAAAATTTTTGGTTTGTATGTTGTCATCGATGGACTTCTACAGGGTGTGGTTTGTAGGTTGTCCTCCAAAACAACGTGATGTCCGGATTCCATCCCGATCCCATAAAATTTTTCTGGATGGGCGCAAGTTTTTAAAGCAAGCGAGCCTGTTGGAGATGCCTTTCTTCATTTAGTATCATATTCATGGATTGTTCTCTTAAAACTTTTCATGTATTTGATCATGTTTATCTGAAAATCTACTATTGATGTCCAGTTAGTTAGTTAGTTAGTTTTTTTTTTTTTTTTTTTTTTAACCTCGGGGTAAACTTTCTGCCTCATCTAGTTGGGTCATTAAATACTTTAATGTGTTTTTTTACCGTCAACTATGCTGGAAATGGTCTGTCTGCCCTCGCATTTTTGGAAATAGCATGCATCTTTGTGGCACAAATCCGTTTTTGTAATGAAAATTTTGTTTAATATAAACCATCGTGTTTTCCTCTTTGAAAAAAGTTGTCATCCATGGACTTCGGCGGGGCGTTTTCACGTCTATGGAGTGTTGGACAGTTATATGTACAGTAAGCTTAAGCAATGTGGCCTTCTTTCAATTTAAAACAAAGTATTGCACATTTGGCTTGTCTCGAAGAATGAAGAAATTACACATTTGCATGGTTAACTCTCGAAGAACTAAGTATTGCACTATTTATAAGTTTATGTTCCGACGTTTAATAATTAAGTGGCCATGTCCAATCTAAACACGTCTACTTACCTCAATTGAAAAGAAACTAAGACATTTGGCAATATTGGGGCTTTATAGAGTTATTATACATGTCCAGACCTGATATTTAAGTAAGTGAATGCTAGGTTAGGTTTATGTTTATGTTTATATTGTAATTGAGTTTGAGAAATTTATATTGGTAATAAAATGAATAGGTGAAATTAGAAGTTAAATGGATATTCTTACATCATCAAATAAATCATATGAAAAGTTATCTAATAGTTTTTAAGTCTCTTAATTTTTTTTATTCTTTATTTTTTATTTTTTAAACATATTTATTTTTTTATTTTTTTATTAAAAAATTGTTTGTGAAAAATGACTATCCTTGCAATTTATTAAAAATGTAGACATCACTTGTTCATTCCATTAATGGTTCTCCTTGTCCATCTATTTGAATCAACCGTTTCAATTTTCTGTCTATAACATTGAGCAATACATTCTCCGAGGTTTGTTTGATCAGCTCTATATTTGTTGGATTGGCTATGTATTGTTGCTTCGACTATGTATGTAGTGATGGATAGTTATGGAGCCTGCCAAGTTTTTATGACATATAAGGAATATGATACAAATTTCATTAAAAAATTCAATTAAATTCTCAATCCAAGATGTTAATAATCTTGATGTTGGAACAACGGTGCTCATAGGTTTATATGACCTTGGGTTGATATTTAAAAAAGAGAGCTAAAGAAAAGTTGCACTCTTGTTGCTTTTTGAAGTGCATCAATTATACGCTACAAAATAATTTTACTGCAAGAATTCCCTTTAATCATAAGAACCTAATGAGATTTATAATCAATGATCTTCAACACTTATAATAGATACAATATAGGAATATTTATAAATGGACTTGAAAGGAGATTATAATAATTTTCTTTCCTTGATATTTGATTTGTCCAAAAATAATTCCATAGGATAAATATTTACAAGCATAAATAGTTTGCGATTTCTAAATTCATAAAGGAACAAATTGGAAGGAATAGTCCATGCATATCTTAGTAACATGTTTAATTTGGAGCTATTTGACTCTTCCAAAAAATAACTTGAGTATATGGATCATTAAAGAGATATCTAAATTACAAGAATTTGAGCTTTTGAACATTTCATCTCACTACCTTTGCTCACCAATCCAGGAACATAGCTAAATATACTATTAATGTAGCTTCATTTTAAAGAATAAATTCTTATGAGGTTTTAGTTTAAACTTATATAATGAAAATAATTGACCAATGAGATAAGTTAATAGTAGTAAGAGTAAGACTAGTAATGTAAAGTTGGATGGTTGAAAATATGTCATTGATAGCATTGGGAATGGGAGTAAGGATTGGATTTAGGGTATTGGTTGTAGTGTTATAATTTGAGAGAGATCAAACGTGCATTGGGTTGATGTGCCCCAACAAATTACATTTTTATGGGGTGTATCAATTCCTTGAATTAAATATAATGTTTCTTTGAAATTTTATTATACTTGATTTAATTAACTTATATATGACTAAATTCTTATTTTAATTTAGTATTAATAATAAAAATTTACAATTCTCGCAGCATTTAACCTCTAAGGCTTCCTCAACTACAATTGGAGATAGTGGTTGAAAATGTGAGGCTTCTATTGCACTCCCATTCATACATAATTAGATTAAAGTACACCTTATTGTCATCATTATGTTCAGGACATAACCATTATAGTTGCAACCATAATTTTAAGGGCAACATGTATGGGTAGGAATAGGAAGGGTCATTATGATTTTGATAGAAAAAAGGAAATGGAGCTTGATTGGAGATTAGGAATCAAAACTACAAAGGGGTGGGAGAAATGTAAGTCTATCTACAATGAAATTACCTAAAAGAGAAAGGTGTGTGATAAGTGGCAATCGTTAGTGATTCACAAATGATTTTAGGATCATTGTTACTCCATATCCATGTTTAAACTTCATACTCTCCATACTCACCTAGGTGGTCATCACTTTACCTCAGTAATTGATGAGGTATATCTCTTCCAAGTTCTCCAAAAGAAAATTAAGGAGGTTGATAGACATGAGGCCAACCTTAGAGCTAGGTTGAGCGAAGGTTTACATAAAGTTCTCCAAATATTTTTTCATTGCCTCCAAGGGTACCTGTAGGAGTCTGTCTAAAGTATTTCTCATAAATTCCCATTAGTTAGCATAAAAGGCAGATTCTTTCCTTAATACATAAGAATGAACATTAAAAGTGATATAACTACAAAAATATTGTACGTCGGACAAAAATGCATCATTCTGAGGAAAACGGTCTATAAGATGGTATGGAGATGGGAAATAAGTATAAAAAAATGTGGTGAATCAGTGCTGAAAGGATACCAATTTGTGCACCTATCATCTTCCCTTAGTCGAAAGTGTTGCATGCACCCATACAACTAGATATTCAGTGTGAATGAGAGTGAGAGTGACCCCCATGGAGGTTGATGATTTTTTTTTCAACCTCCCATACACCATGGGAAAATAAATAGAATTTTCTCCTCTCAATATTCCTCTAGCAACCAACCTCTTCCTTCAATGTTCCTCAATGTTGCTCTACCAAGTGATGAGAGGGATCAAATCTCTTTGCATCTTAAGATATTTGCATCTCAATAGATTTGATCCCTCTGAAGATTTGGTAGATCCAGACTTAAGATGCATCTAGACTTAGTTTAATTCCCCTTTTAAATGTGTTATATTCCACATGAATACCATTGGAAATACCATGGGTTCTCATAAACTTAGAACTAAAAAAAACCACTAGTAACTTGACCAAGTCCACTTTACCTTAACTAACAAAAGAAAATTAATAATAAATTCGAATTTCTATTTTAATATATGGTTATTTTTATTTCTAGTTTACGTTAACTACCCAACAAAAATTGAATAAACTAAATAATAACTAGAATTTTTTTTTTTTTTTAACATAAAGTTATTTTTATTTTTATTATATTTTATTTCTACCTAGTCAAAAAGATCACATGGCATAGTTTTACAACAGCAGACTCGGCTCCACAACACCTCTAGGGGAAATGAGGTGTAGTCAGCCAAAGTATAGCTACAAAGTATAACCAACTCAACAACTTATAACCAACTATAACATGCTAGTCCACAGCTTGTAATAACATGGTCCATGCATGTAACAACCTATAAAAACTCATTCCAAGCCCTCAACTACCTCAATAACCTAGAGCTATGGTTAATGAGATACAAATGATGCACATATGAAGAGTAATTTGAAACAACTAAGTAGTCAAAGACTCAAGTGGGAAGAGTGATGATTTAGCATCCCTAGTAAGAGTGTGGCTCCACTATCATGGATTCCCTTCACAATAGTCCCAACCTAGAGCATAGATGTCAAGGAAAATGTCACCCATTTCAAACCGTTCATAGATATGCCTAAATGAAGGTACAACGATTCAAATGCATGCTGCACTCATCGTCGTAGGTTCAACCTAGTTAGAAGTCATTAGGTAATATGTAAATATAATTTTATTTTCTCCCTCCTTTAAAGAACAAGTTAATTTTTTACAAATTGAGAAAGTCTGAGATACATATAGCACTATTATATGCCATATTTCATATCAAAGGAAAATTTTCTCTAATTTGCTTTGTTAGAATAATGTGGTCTTATCTAGGAATATCTAGGAATATCATTGTATGATCCTAAGAATTCCATTTTGTTAGGATCATACAAAAATATTTTATCTAGGAACATCTCTAACAAAATAACAGGACCACCAGGATCACCTATTATTTTTTTCTAGTGTGGTTACTGAACCAATCTGGTACTAACATTACATGTTTTGCAGAAATAATGATTCTTCATACGTTTCGCCACGACAAAAGGTTCGATCGACCATGTCTTTTTCAAACTCCGCAACAACTAAAATTACGACAACCATTCATTGTTTCTCTCTAAATATCAACATGAAAACGTAAGCACGTGCAAAGCGGTATACACCATGCGTTTCTTTCCAATTCCACCCACCACTCAGATGTTTAATTTTTAATCTTTACATAAAAATGTAAACGATGTTAGATAAACATATACCTTTTTTTTTCTTTTCAATTCTACCCATTCCATTCTTTTCTCTGTACCGCACCATTTCCAGTATCTTTGCCTCCACCAAATGTACAAAGGTAATAAATATATATTGAATAAAAGGCCAAGAGAACACCCAATTATCCTAAAAAAACACTTGAGGTATCTTACTTGGACTTCTTACTTGAATCTCAACAGCCCCTGGTACAAACCGCCATGGCACCATGGATTTCAAACATTAATATTTCCATATGATTGTATTCAACTTGCACTAGAATATTATTGGCTACGACATCCTCCAAATTTGAAAACGATGCTACCTATACTTATTATGGTGCTATAGCTCTATTAATGTACTAATGTATTGGGGAAATTGATGCCAATCCTTAAATTTAACCATATAAAAAATCCAATTTACTATCCCAGTGCATGAATGGAACTATAGCTCCACACATATCGATTACGATTGAATAGGGTACGCCATGTATTTGATAGATTCCGAATGAAATATCATTAAAACTCAGTGAGCAGAGACCCTGGATATTTTTCTAGAATTAAAACACAACCAACGCAGAACCTTAAATCATGTCAGATTTCAATTTAATTAAGCACATCTTGTGATATACGGTCCACCAGAAAATGGAAACCAATATTTCTAAGGCTATAGAGCCATTAATACACTGTAAAGGACAATATTGAGAGAAGGACTTAGACATCAACTTTGGAGGCCAACCCGTGTACACAATTTCCCCATCGGATAGTTTCTGATTAATAGGGAATGAGTTGATGTCTCTGTACGTATTCACATTCATCATCCATGGCTTATGTAGATGCCATATGATCCACCATGTGCAAGATGGATCCGAGATTTAAATTTTCCCACCGAGATGGATGCACACTCACTCTATTTTGAATTTGGTCGTGTTTACTCCACATTTGGTAGTGTTGGGTATTGTCAAATTTATATCCTCGAGATCACACTGGTTTGTATTATCACTGACATCTTCATGCCATGGACACTGCAAACAAGTGAAAAAGTATGGTGTGCCTTGAGTTTTGTTCAATATATGCGGAGCATTCGCCATGACCCTCCTCAAATCTGTTGTAGCTTCACTATATCACAACACGTTGCAGAAAGAAGGGGACAACATTGTTCTTAGCATGAATTTTCTAAGTCCCATCAGACTTCGTAAGAACAAGATAGTAGCCCGTTTCTTCAATTCCTAGATGTTGAACTCATTACAACAGTTCATCGCTCAGAGCATACTATCAGTGGGTCATCGTTGGGGAATTCTCATTAATACTTTTGAATACCCCTGGCCTACTCACCTAAGGCACATGAGAAAACTGACATGGAAGCCCATTTGGCCTAGTTTCCGCCTAGCTTTGTAGGGAAGGTGGGCAAATGGAAAATTGAGGACATCAACAAGGACGATCCAGTTTAGTGGTTGAAATTTCAAAGGCCACATTTGGTTTTGTACACAGTGAGAGAGACCCACTTGAGATTGGAGTTAAAGGGAAGTGTACTATCAGTTGTATAATCAGAAAATTGTACAGGTGGTGCATGGAGCCAGAGGAAGAGCCTTGATGTATTGCACATTAATTATTGGGGAATTTCCTTATTAATAGGGGCCTAATTCCCTAGGAAGTGCACAAGGAAATAGGGATTCCTAAAGCCAATAAATTAGTTAAGTATTGAACCGAGCTTGCTTAGGAATCAGTGAGACAAACAGAGATAGTGCAGAGAGCTCTCAAGCGCGAGAGAAGCATTTCATTTTTCTCATATTCTTTGACTTATGAAATATATAGATAGTTGAGCCTTTTCCCAGATAAATCTTTGTGTTGTGCAATTGAATTTATTTCTCTTTCTTGTTCATGTGATTTTGCAATCCTAATTGGTTTCTGTAATTTGTAGAGTAGATTCAAGTACTTTTTTTAGCATATTGCAAGATAAGTTGAATCTACTTGGATTTTATACATGGTATCAGAGCATGAATCAATATAGAATAGAAGAATATGAGTTTGATTGGAGAAGGTGAATTGAATTTGTAGATCTACTCTTCAGGACTAGCATGAGGATCATGATATATTTCTTTAGATTGAGACTCGAATATGCTCTTGAGGGTAGTTCGAGTTACATAGATTAGAAGGACAAGATGGAAGTAGTGTTCGAAGACAATAGGCTAAAGGATTTTATAGATAGTGATATTCTTAAGCCCGCAGCCGCAAATTCTAAAGATCTAGCAGTAGATGCTCAAGATCTACCAGCATGGAAGAAGAATGTAGCGAATGCAAGAAGGATTCTATTGGAAGGATTTTGAGATCTTATTATCTCGAACCTCCATGGAAAGGAAACCCTATATGATATGTGGAAGGCCTTGAAATATTTTTTTTTTCATAAAAAACGACCATAGGAAGTTGGTGTTTAAGGACAAACTCAGAAAAATCAAGATGGAGGATGGCGAAAAAATACCAAATTACTTGACCAAGTTCACCCAATGTCGGGATGAGCTTGGAAGTGTTGGTGATATCGTTGTTGAGGATGATCTAGTGAGCCTAGAACTTCTAGGCCTTCCTAAGAGCTGGCATAACTACTAGGATTTAGTAAATGGGAGGGAGAAGTTACTAGTGTGGGAGCGATTATGGTTTGACTTGGTGCAAGAAGAGATTAGGCGAAACAATAAAGACGAGACCTCTTCCAAAGAAATGGAAGAATACTTTGCATTAGTCAACAAAGGAAAGAAATCCTAGGGAAAGAAAACCCAAGGTGAATAGGGCAAGAAGAAAGACTTGTCCAACAACAAGTGTTTTCATTGTCACGAGTTCAGGCATTATGCCACGAAATGTACACAGAAGAAGGCAAGTAAGAAGGAACCTGTAGTTGCAACAGTAAGTGAAGCTCTAGCTTCACAATTCGAGCTTAATTTTATTGTCATTGCATGCATGGCAAGCACAGTAATGGGAAGCATGTGGTATCTCAACATCAATGTCTTGTTCCATATGATGGGTAATAGAGATCTCTTCAGTGACTTAGAGGAGAAAGAGCAAGGTTTTTAACTGAGGCTTTCCCCAGATAAATATTTGTGTTGTGTGATTGAAATTATTTCTCTTTCTTGTTCATCTGATTTTGCGATTGTAATTAGTTTTCACAATTTGTAGAATAGATTCAAGTATTTTGTTTTAGGATATTACAAGATCAATTGAATCTATGTGGATTTTCTACATTGTCCCTCGCCCAAATCCCCATGAAGAGTGTGGTCATGGACACTGTTGTGGCTAACATTCCAGTGGTTTATACCATGTTACCTTCTAGATCTTTGGCCAAAAAATTAGGCAGAACCTTGTAGATGGATTTATCCTATGCAACCATATTGTTATTGGAGGTCAAGAGAGGAGATGGTATAGAGAGTCTGAATTCCTATATGTTGTAAGTAATGCCAAAAGGTCTAAGAATCAACCTCTATATTCCATAGAAGAATTCATTAACTCAACCTATTCATGAAACCAAAGATGACGCCAGAAGTAAACGAAGTCCTTACTAAGATCAAATAGTGACATAACACTTTTGTACAATTATCCAAAACAAATAAATGAATAAACATCTTTTAAAATATTTCACATACAATAATAATTTATTTTTCATGAACTTTGTATATTCTATATTTATGGTATATTATTTAAATTATGTTTATTTTACTTTCCTATAGTTAAATCAAAATTATTATTTTTTAATCAAAACTTAGGATTTTCATTTTCAATAAAAATTTACATCAAAATAATCAAATAAAAATTATAATTAAATAACAACAAATTTTCAAAATATATATATAAATTTCTCAATTATAAATTCTAAATTCTAACATTAAAAAAAAATGCCTTCTATTAAACACATATATACTTTGTATTTTTAAAATATAAATATACATAATCTTTAACAAATAAATAAAATAAATATTATAATTTATTTATACAAATTTCATTCCAAATTAGCACTATAACCCACTTTACCTTAATTATGTGGAATTTCAACATATAAAGTTCAATAAAATATAAATACATTAATAAAAGAACAACCACATATTAATATAATAAAAAATAAAAAAACACCAACATATTAATATTAATATGATAAATAATAAAATAGAAAAGTGCATTTATCCATAACCTTTTTAATCTTTTAGCTCTTCCCAATAATATTAGTGTATAAGTCATGTTATTTAATTACATAATATTATATGATAAAATCACCTTTGAAATTTTTGAACGTTGAGGTTGCAGTGATGAAGTGTATATCATATTATGTACGTGTATATTTACAACCTGTGATAAGTGTCGTGGGTGCATCATCCCCTCATCAGCCATCAACATCAACATCAACGCGTTGTACGTCAGTGCCTCGAGACTTGAGAGTCATTCGTACTAAACAGCTGGAAGCTTGGGTTTGCATGGCATGGCACATGACCATGGAGCATGGCATTGATGTCGAGCAAGCATTAATGGGCGAATAGCATAATTGTATGTAACCACTGTCTTAATTGTTGAAAAATGGTTAGACTATTGTTAAGAATGGATTAAGTATTATTGTCATTTTGTTGCAAGTAGAATGTTATGAACAGAAATTAATTTTGGTTTTGGAATAAAAGATTACTTGTGAAATTAGTTTCATGAGTAAAGATTGATGGTAAAAGTAAATTCAAGATCTGGAGTTAGTTGAACAGAAAAACAGTTCCACAGTTACCCAAGAAAAAAATCTGGAATAAATAAGGATTCTGGGAGAGAGTTTGGGGTTCGGTAGTGGAAAAGAAAAAAGAGGAATCTGTCCTCCTGAGAAGTAAACCCTGGAAGCGAAACTTACAGAGGAGACTGTTTCACTGGAGTTGGAGAATTAGACCGGACTGTCCCAAGATTCTCCTCCAGATTTCTGTGTTCAACAACGACTCAGACTTGGAGCACGGGGGAGAGTTGCTGGACGTAATTGCCCAACTCGTGGAAGGGAGGAAACCAAAAGTTATCAGTCAGATTTAGGTACAGATGAGTGGAATCTGTATCTTTGATAGTAGTATAAATGATTATTGTCTTAATTTATTAGATGGAATCTGTATCTCTGACAGTAGTATAAAAGATTATTTCCTTAAATTTTTCAAACAAGAAAATTGAAATGTTGTAAGGGTTGAAATAAATTAGGTGTTTAAGGTTTAACATACAGAAAATAAAATCTAGGACAAATTTACTTCTGCACTCTGTATAAGGTATTAACTCTGTTTAGAAAAGAGCAAGCTACAATCTAACAAGCTAACCGAAGGACTGTTAGCCCAATATCTGTGACCAGATTACTGGGATGGTTGCCCTTCATAATCTATGATAATACACGGACAAGTCGTGGTCTGGACACGAATTACAGATAAATACTAGCATAACTGAGTCAAAACGAAATACTAAGAAGCAAACTTACTCACAATAATTCATTAAGTAACAGAGAGAAAGGTCAGAGTGTGTAATCTGTCATATTCAGAGGTGAATGCAAACCTCTCATGAAATGTATATATATATACATATATATATATATACAAGATATATATATGTATGTATATATATATATATATATATGTATATGTATACAGAACATCAGCCATAAGTATACAATAATAACAACTAGATATAGGCTGTTTCCCTTCAGAGAGAGAGATAAATCAGAATCGATGAAGAAATTATTCACACTATTCGAACAATCCAATTCCAACACTGATGAAAAAGAAAGAAAAAGAAAAGAAACTAATTGACAGCTCTGCCATACACGACAGTGAGAACATCAAGATGCATAACTTAGTAACGAATCATGAATTATTATTAGTCACATATATTCACAGTAGTCCAAATCCGAGATAAAAACTATGTTTTAAAACTTACACGCATATATTGACACAGTACTTAACCACATGAACAAGAATCGTAAACCCCAAGCTTAAATAACATGATGATAATTAAAATAAGTCTATCGCTATGGTTATCAGAAGTATAGAGAACCCAATGATGTTACACAGAATATAGGCCTCTGGCCTTAATAAAGAAAAACCCCTTTCTATTTAACCCTAGGTGCGACTATTGATCCCTAAGTAACATATATATCAAATTCTGAGAAAATCTTTCAACTCAAGAGCCATAGTTTATCACCAGCCGCTTGCGGCCAAGGAATAACCCTAAAGCTCGAACAGGGGTACCTGTGGGAGCAAGGTAAGCACCAGTTAGCCATTCCAAAACAGAGATGCACTGTTGCAATCCGCAAGCGTAACAAATGGTGTGCGCAGGTGAATAAGAATCTGTTACCTGCCGTGCAGAATCGAAAAATAAGTTAAAACATGAACTGGCTACAGAAACAAGACCCTGCTCTTTCATTTAATCAAGTTTCACCTGCTTTGAACAAGGAATTAGGGAAGATACCTGGAAGAATTCAAGAGTAATACCTGTTGGCCTTATCTGAGAGCATTTGCAAGACATGAACTGAACAGTAAGTAGCCATACAAGAAGCAGAATCACGGAATAGCGCATTAGTATTTAATCGAGCTTCAAACCTAGAGGGAGAAATTTAATCCTGCCAACAGGAAGGTAAAATTGCTGCAGGATTAGTATTTAAACTTACCAATCTGCTCATTGCAGTAGCAGACAGGGTACATCAGCTAGCGGGGGACGCGAAAACGCACAGAGACGCTGGGCTGCCACCGAGCAGAGGCCATGAGCCCATAAAAACCGAAAGAAGAAACCCTGGAGCAGTAGAGTCGGTTCCAGAAGCTACCCTCGGAGGAATGTGAATGAGAAAACGGTTACAAGCCCTGTAGTCATTAGCCAAACCCTAACGCATTCCCATCGTCCGATCATTTCCAAATCCATGGCATATAGACAGCCAGTTGCCAATCAAACAAATTAATGTGCGCCAGATTGCCAAAGGATCGCAACAGAGATAACTAGTACTTAGGAGTACCTCTTAATTAAGTCGAAATGAATGCCAATAACATCGACAAGCAAAGATTCATGGCACGAATTAAAATGCATTTAAATCCATTGTTAATGACTGGAGCTATCATAACATATTGACACGGTCTATGTATACGCAACAATCATATTTAAATCCAAGAATCAATGTATGCAAAGCTTAACATTGATCCGTGTTGTTGTAATAATCACTTTGGCCTTTTGTTCAATGATTTGAAAGGTTAAAAAGAGTCCATTTTGATGCTAATAATGAATATCGATAACCAACCATGGTGAAACTTGGTAGGAATATTTCTTATGTGTCGGTAGATAGTAAAATTGTTTTTTACCTGCTCAATGTTTTTAAGGGTGAGTGACATATATCAAATCCATATCCCTAATAATAAAAAGTGAAAATATTAAACTAATAAAAATAATAATAATTTAAATTACTTTTTTTTAGCTATACAAAATTGATATAAAATTATGTTATTTAATATGAATTCAAATATTTCATTTATGGCTGAAACTAAATTATTTTTTTATTACTATATAGATGAGAGTAAATTATTTATTTTTATTAATATATTTATGTTTCAAACATATATGTCAATTTTTGAATGAATTACACATTATGTAATATGAATAATACTATTTTTACTTAAGTAGTGAAGGAATTACATATCTCCCTCACATTAAAAAAATCAATTAAAATATTTATGTTTCCAGTTACTTTCTCCATATAAAATAGATGTATAATTAAATTGGAAATTAACGTTCTTTATTCATAGCCAAAGTAATATCAATAATATTATTTTTATATACTATATATTAATCTCATATTATACTATATGTCAACTTCATATTAAATATATTAATATTTTATTTATGGCTAAATTAATATTAATAATACTATTTTGCTTATACATATCTCTCTTATATTAAAAAAAATAAATTAAAATATTTTTACTTTAAATCATTTTATTTTTCAATATAATGTAAAACTAATATGTAAATTCAAATATTTAATTTAGAGTGAAGGTTATCATGTAAATTCAAACATTTAATTTATAGTGAAAGTAATATCAATAATAGAATTTTAACAGTCATCATCTTCAACTCCAGCTCCATATTAGGTGGTGAATGAATTAGAAATAGCCCTCCTACTAAAAATTCAATTAGAAAGTTTTTGCTTTCAATTACTTTAGGTTTAAAATTGATGTAATTTTCGTTTTTAACAACAATCAAGGATTTTATATTAAAAGGTTAAGTATTGCAGTTAGATGCGACATTTTGTTCATGTATGCCAAATTTTCCATCTTACAATTTCTTTTCTCATTAAGCCATAATAGCTTCTATAGCATCTCTAAAAACTATCCATTAAAAACTGAAAGGGTATAACATTTAAAGATTATATATAGAAAAAAAAAATACCATATAAGATACCATTTCATTTGAATTATTTTATATTAAAAGTAGTTTTATTATTTTATATCCATATTAGTGATGTTTTGTTGGTCATGATAGAGACTTTGTATTCTCCATTTGTTAAAGAGACTTTCATGATTATGGTTTCTTTCTTATTTTATGGATTTTAAAGTGGAGAATGAGCTTATGATGTTGTTCAACGAAACGAGTCTTCTATTTAAAGGATATTTCCTTATGAGACAGGTGTAACAGAAAGATAATAGAGCTCTTAAAATTTCACATGATAGGCACCCTAAATTTAACACCTACTGAATTTTCTAGAATATATATTTATATGCATAGTATTATAGAGAAACCAAATCAATTTATATGGAAATTCCATATAAGTGTCACTCCCACCGACTACCTATGAGCAACTCAGACTAACAAAAGCAGTGAAACCAGCTATGTAAATATTAAAAGGACACCACGAGGGGACCCAATAGAAGCTCGTTATGCAAAGATACATCCGAGGACAAAACAAAAAGGGACAAATATTTCCTTTGTTTAATGAAAACTAAGAATTGAGAATCCAAACCAAATGCACTCGTAGAAACAATATCCAAACCTTTAATAGTTGTTTCTCTTGACTAGTGAGGCCTTTCCACCATCCTCCACCACCTAGCCAATTCATGCTCCTTTGTATTATCCTCCTTCTGATTGATTATATAATTTAGACTATTCTTCCCATAATGACTATATTCTTCCTCCTTAAGATACTAGCAGAACTCATTCTCCATACTCGAGAATGATTCAAGACGCCGTCTCATATGAGAGGACAAGAGGATGGTATGATACCTTCCTTGCCTAGGCATAATTGATATTTGTACTTTGCAGGCTACCATAAATATTCTGGATGTCGACTCCAAGCAAGGGCACTTATGAGTGTGTTCTTTGTTCATAATACACATAGAAGAAGGATCTTGCAACCCACTTTTAATAAATTCATGAGATGGATTAAGGAGGGGGTTCACATATGAGTTGGCCATCCCATTCAAGATTCCCCTTAGGAAGAGAAGTCCCTTGATTGGATTTTCCATCAATTTTAGAGTTATTTACTATCAACACATGATAAAAGTGGGATTTTGGTATATGATTCAAAATATTTAGAGTTCTTGTAATTATTTGAGAAAGATGAACGTCTTGAGGTAGAGAATTTTGTCTTATCATTGAAATGAAATTAATGTGTAGATTCGAAATTACTCATGAAATTTACTAAATCACAAGACTCAAAGCTACTTTAATTATCCGCAGAAACTAATTCACGATTGAGAACACATAACATTAACATGCAAGAATAAACATCACACATGCATAGAGATCTATCTAGGGGAAATAAACTACTCAAAACCCCTTACTATCTGTATTGCATTAATCAAATAATAGAGATGAAATACAATTCTTGCTCAAGCCTGAGCACAACCTCTAAGTGTATAGTCTATCTCTTGGCGTGACCGAATGAACCTGGCCAATATTTAGCCAAATTTTCAAGCCTCCGAGCTCCTATTTCCTTGCATTGTTCCATGAGGGATTAGCTCCTATTTTTTAGAGAAATTCCTCAATTGAATTGTGCAATTCCTGTAGGCTCATTCTTTGACTACATGCACCAACTGTACACATGGGACTAGTTTACAACTAATAGTATGATCCAGATTTATGCAGGAATGAAATTAAATATAGAAATAAATATAAACGTAGAGACGCAACAAAAAATATAGTTCATTTCATTAATATAAAATAATTTAAATAAGCTTACAGACATAGTGGAAATAGACTAGCTCAGACAATGGTAGCTTATCTTTGAGAAGAGATGTGGTAGCTACATGCCTTTGAATTGTCTTACAATGAGGCTCAATAGCCTTCATATTATTGAACAACATGAGAAAACCCTAAACATCCGAAAACATAAGTGCCAAAACTATGGGTCCCATTTGGGTAAATTGGTACATCAATTTCCTGGGGACATAACTTTGGCATATGATCTTTGTTTTACGCACATAATACCTTGTTAGAAATACCTATCTAAGGAATACAACCTTTGAGTGACCATAATCAATCAGAGATCCATGTTTGTTATAGCAT
>JAXQQM020068013.1:0-71224 GCA_034641835.2 Pinus albicaulis
GGCTTCCCAAAACAATTCCGAAAATATCAAGTGGAAGTACATCAAGTTCAACTTCATCAAGAAAGTTTGTTGTAATTGCAAATCTCAGTATGCATTTCCTCATAACTTGTAAGTTTGCATTCTTTCATATCCAACCTAAAGGATAAGGTCTTGGATGAGGAATGGTCTCTAAATTTAAATTCTTGACAAAGTCTTTGGAAATAAAATTTTCTTGTGAGCCACTATCAAAGAGTAGTATGCTTTGAAATAACCCGAATATGCAAAAGTTCAATTCTAGTTTTCTTATCTTGAGTATCATTAGGACAACTTGAAGAGATAGTGCTTGCTATGTCCTTACCTTTCATTACCATTGTTGTGATATTCTTTTCATCTCCTAAATCGAAGCCTAAGTCATGTTGTGTAGTTGCAATTGTATTTTGCTTCTCTTTGTTGTTAAACTTGTTTGGTTTCATCTCAGGATGAAGCTTCCAATGATGAGCTTCATCATGACCCTCTTTGGAACAATGTTTGCATGTTAATTTTTCTCTGTCCTTCTTGACGGATGCATTCTTATTTCCTTTCCCTTTGAACCTACTCTTACACTTGTCTCCACTTGTGAATGGATTCTTGCTACCCTCTTGTGAAATGTTTTTCCCTCTTGCTTCAAGTAGTGTTGCCTGAAAATAAACCTCATCTAAACTTGTAGGATTAAACATAAGGATAATATGCCTCAAATAACTGTGTAAACCCCCAATATATTTCAACAAAGTGTATTTTGATTGCAAGTCTACACATAGTATCAAAAACCTTATTCTAAACTCTTGAGTGTAACTATGCACACTTTGACTCTTTAGTTGTCTAAAATTTTGCCAATCTATAATAGCCTTTTGCATATTAGCTAATGGATAAAATTTTCTTCTAAGTGCAGCAGTAAAATCTATCGAAGAGGTTGAGACCTTACCATGCTTTTTAATATCCTCTTATGTTTTGGCTTCCCACCAAATCAAAGCAGCACTTTCCAACCTTAATGAAGCCAACTTAATCTTTTCTTAATCATCTTTGATGTTCTGAATCCTGCAATAAACTTCAAGTTGATGAACCCAATTATCAAGTATTTCAGCATTCACTTCACCATTATACATAGGTAGTTCGAATTTGATATCAAGTTTTAATAAGGGCGATTTACCATGAACTCTTGGGGTGTGTGGATTTGTTTGAGTAACAGTGGTTGTGGAAGAGGAAGAAGATGAAGGTGAGGATGGAGGTGAAGATCATGTTGGAGAAGAGGTTGGTTTGTCACCATTTCCTTTTGAAGGCTGGTCATCATCTACTCCTTTTCCTCCAGAAGAACCCTCTCATTTTGAAGGCTTAAAACTTTCACCCTACAATATTGAATTTCTCTCTTCATAGAGAACTGTCACCATTTGAGTCATGTCAAAGAAATATTTTCTGAAATTATTCTCTTCATTAGACATATTATCAGCTCCTCCTTCATGATACATGCTTACTGAAGCTTTAGGTATAACTTGATGTGAAACTTGTGGTGGAGATTGTGGCAAATGTGCTCTCCTTTTCCTTGTCCCAAATTGAGAACCTACACCCACAGGCTTTCCTTCTCCTGTCTTGAGCTTCAGCCTTGTAAGCATCAGAAACACTTGCAAACAATTAAATCCTTGCAACAGCAAATAAAACCTAAGCTCATATACAAAAAATGATCTATATGAGATCTTTATGAAAATGTGCTTGAGGGTTTATAAATTGCAAGTGTTAAAAACTTAGTTTTATGAGCCTTTATGTTAAATTCTTAAACACATAAAGCATAAATTTAAACTCTGAAATAGCAAAAACAACACAAAAATGGACCATAAATATAAACACTACACAACAAGTGATGAAGGAGTTCACCTCTTATGGGCTACGTCTCCTTGGTCTAGGTTCCAATGGCTTGGCCCTATATCATTATGCTTAAAATGGTGATTACATACATTTACAGTGCTCAAATGGCATCAAAACTTGTTCCATTAGTTCTAGAACTATCAAAAATTCATGTCTAGCCTATTTCTGCTCCCAAATTGGTCAAAAACTGAAGAAGTTATGAGCCTCACTAGCTTTGCTGTGAGTTGCTCTACATATTCCCCAAAATCTAGAACTGTCCTGCAATTCGCCCTGATTTCAACTAACCAAGCGCCATTTTTGCGGAATTCTAGGCGAAATGGTCAGATAGTTAAAATTCCCAATAATGCCATAAATATGAATTTAAAACCATAATAATTGGTGGATTAAAAAAAAAAATTAAAAACTCAGCGGGGCCCTCTCTGCCTCTGTCACACCCTTGGTCTTGCGCCATGGGTCATATGAAATGTTTTTTGGGGAGGTCAGGGCCAGGGCCCCTAGCCCTTACCCCCATACTCCGCCGACATAAGGTTTATATATGGTTTTGGTCTGTTGTATAAACAAGGACCATGGTAGCCCATGCGGTTAGGGTGTTGCGTCGTTTGGAATGAGGCTCTATGGTTGATTCCTATGGAGTTCAGTTTGGAACTTAACCATATTTTGGTGGCCCCCGTGCTGCCACGTGGAAACCTCTGGTTGGGCCACATGGAAACATGTGTTTGGCCACCATCCAACCAATCAAAAAATTCCAATCAGCACCTATATAATTCAGATAAGTGGAACGACCGGATTGGTCCAATGAGCCCAGTCAACAATGCCCAGTTAGTTGTACGGACTGCTGACTGGGTTGCCTACACAACTCTTTTGCCAAAATTTTACCTGTCTGGGAAAATGAACAGAACTCGTTTTCAGGAGCATACAGTGTCGATTTTCCTTGAAACGAGATGCGCCAAATTTAGAACGACAAGATCTACACGGTCTTTCAGGTTTCAAACCATTCTGAAAACTTTCTTTTTTTAGCACAATTTTGAGCACCTGATCACCTACATTTCTACATACATTCATGACCATTTCCATTTTATGAAAAACCAAAAAACATCTATCAATAAATCTAATATCAAGTATTCAATCCATAATTTTCAAGCTATTTTGAAGAACCGAGTACTCAATAATTAATATAAGAGCACAACTGCCATATTCCTTGACACCACTCAATCCATCTCATCTCATGATCTTGAAGAGTCCATTTCCAGTTTAAAAAAATGATTATAGTATAAGATGGTTAAGAATAGAACTTTTGGTTCCATGATCCATAATGAACTTCCTATAATACGATTATGAATATTTTTGTATAGATTCACAATATTTTTTTGTTTACTTCAGTAAACTAACCTCTAAAATTGATTCACAAAGTAACATATTAATAACTTGTAGTTATTGAGAATAATTAAGGATTTTACAATATAGATAGTGACAAGATTCCTTATCCCATATGTCTACCCATGTGAAAACCTTTCCATACCACTTGTTTCCCAATGAAATAAGGAATTAAATTGAATTGGACCTTCTCCACCAAAAAAATTCAAATTGAACATGCACCTAAATCACATCCTTTTCATTAATCTTTGAAGTCATGTTGAGTATTTCTAGAGACAACCTATTGAGCTTTCCATTTCCTTTTGGGAATACCCAATTCAAAAGTTTTAAAATATTTGGGTAGAACCATTTCATATATGAAAATGGGGTCTATCTTTCCACTTATTTTGATAGCCTTTTGAATGAAGTTGTGAACAAGTATTCTCCATTGGCGATTCTCGTGCATGGTCTAGAAAACCCATTAGTATACAAAATTTTTCATTGTGTCATATATTAGTTATACCAATCCCTAAACCCTCTCCAAAAAAATGTACAAAAAATTAAAGGAACTAGGAAAACACCTTTTTATGTGCCTTCTTTTTCAAGAAGCCACTCCAAGTGCTTGTAAATTATTTTAAAAGGAAAGAGTAAAACAAATTACTTCATACCAACGTTTTATCCATAATGGTAATTCATCTTATAATAGGGATGCCCAATAAGTCTCAATGAACATTTAAAGATACACCAATTCCGAAGGGATACCCAATTATCCAATTGTGTCCTGACTAGATTATACTTAATGTGTATCATTACAAGCAAGTAAATATGGTTTCCCCATAATAAGAGTGTCAACCGCCTCACTCATAAGTGTTGGGAAAAAAATCCAAACAATGTATGGTGGGAAGGCATAGGTGGAAATTCCCCTAACCTACCAAAATTTACTACTTGAGTGAAAAGTATAGTTCTCTTTATCATGAACCTGCTTAGAATGTGTTCAAACACAGAACACATGAAGTGCATAAGATTGGCTAAAAAATGGATGAACTATTTGTATTTTTTCATTCCAATCTTCATTTCCAAAACAAACCAATACAACGCAATAAAGATACTACTACCATCATTACGCAATTAAGATACTACTACCATCATTTTTTATGAGATTAACATAATATCGCATTAAAACTTCAAGCTCAAGGATTTTTTTATGTAGGAAAAAACCTCAACTAGTTAAATATGGAACTCAAGGCACAAAAACAATCAAATCCTTACGAAATATGATTGGGTTTTAAACCTAGAATACAACTTTAATTATGCAAGTTCTAATGCCATAAATGCCATATGTACTTGTATGTGTAACACATACTTTGTATTTATATTATTTAATAAGTATATTTTAATTTGTAATATTATTTATGTGATTTCAATTTACAAATTTAAATAGTTGATTTGTCATTAAAATTTAATTATTTTTTTTAACCATTTGAATATTATAGGTAAGTGTTTGTGTTTTTTGAAATTTTCCAAATTTTTAGTAGCTAATTGGCTTGGAAGGGGTGGAAAGTATTTTCGAAAGACATCCCCATCTAGTGTAACAATGAAGTTGTGAGTGTTTGTAAGATTCTTTTTAGATGTTTCATAGTATCTATTTATATTATTATTTTATATTTATATGTGTGTTTGTGTGCGAGAGATAGTTGTTTCTCAAGCTATGATTGTGGGAGCTTTATCTAAATAAGCTAGCTAATTATGAAAATTTAAAAATTTAAATTAGTAAAGATGAGAATTATCAAATTTTTCTCAATTATTAAGTGTGATGTTTATTTTGGCACTAATGCAATTTATGAGATGAAAGGAGATACGCTTTCTTTAAGGAAGATATATCTTCATAAAATCTTAAATATATAAATGGTATAGTTTGTTTCATCCATATTACTAGCTTCATTAACATGATAAAAGACTAAATTGCTAAGATTCATCATGACTTGTAACTTAGTTTGTTATTAAAGGTTTGTCCTATGCTTTATATCACATTTTTTATTATGTTTTATGTCCTTGTTGCTATTATTGTATTGTCTTACTCCAAGGTCTTCAAGCAATTTTATCACTCAGATGGTTTGATGCAATGAATATTTCTAACAATAAGATTTAGAACAAAGAAACAAAGATCTTCCCACAATATTGAGTCAATTCAAAGGATTTTTTTCTAGATAAAACCCATACTTCAGTGTCTACTATATATTCTTTGTACTTATGTTAATTTTTTTTTTTGTTGAAAAACTCCCCAAAAAAATGGCAACTAGAATTTTGTGACTTTTGTTTCTACTATGTTTGCATAAATAAAATTTGTCGATGGATGTTATAAATTGCTAGTCTCATACAAAGTTGGAAAATAACAACAATATTAAAACAAATAGAAAATCACTAAAAAAACCATAAAAGAAAAGAAAAAGAAAAAAACATTTTTGTTTTAAAATTTCAAAATTTGAAATAAAAAATGAGGTTTGAAATACATCATACAAAACATATTAGTTTGGATGATCTTCAGAGAAAATATTAATTAGATAATATAATTGTATTATTGTAAAATAAATGACCAAAATAAGACAATAGACTCATATCGATGTAAGTATACAATGAAAATATCCCTAATTGTGTAGATTAATTATTACATCGACTTTTATTATAATTATTGGAAAATAGATGTTTTTAAATTCCTCTAAAATAAATTTTTTATTGTTTATTAATAGCCCCATCACATCTCATAGATGGGACAATATCTTGTGTAGATGGGATAGGGTACTCATGCTCGGAGACAATCCCCTTGCATCACAATCCATTTATCTCTTCTCTTGCTACCTAGAGTATGAGGCAAGCGATGCTAAGGATTGTGAAGTTGATGACGTTGAGTGAAACCCCACTCAATCTCTCTCCTAGGATCTCATAATGAAGTTTGATCAATATTGACATGAAGGGATTCATAAAATATCCATGATATTGAAGAATGCAATATGGGGAGTACAATGACAGCCTAGAGATCCACATTACAACAAAAATAGGTAAATATGTAAAACATGCTTGTTTTATTTGTGTTTTCAGGTTGGTTTTTGCCATGGATTGTTGGCACAACCGGATCGCTTAAGGATGTCATTTTTGGAATAAATTAATGGCCCATTAATCCTTTTATCTTTTTCATTTTGGTTAGCTTATGGGATCTTCAAAATCATAAGTGGGGTTTGGTTCTGGCACATTTCACCTATTTTGGATCCTAGTCCTAGTGAGGGAGGTGATATACTTACGAAAAAAGGCAATATAGGCCTCCATGTGCACCAATAAAACAAAGTTAAGGGGAATCCATAGTTCATCGTCACTCACTAGTTAATGCTCTCGGGAAGAAAGGAAAATTGCTTGGACACTCTAGAACAAGGGTAGAGACCTAATAGTGACAGCATGACAAAGGAGAAAGGGTGACAAAATGATGAAAGGAAACCAACAAGAGGGTAGGGAAAGGGATATGAGTGATTAATTTATCACCCTATTCATCTTTCCTACATCATAGGGGAGGTATGTAAAGTGGAGGAGGCATACCATGCCACCTACTTATTCAATGCTCAACAAGATATGGAATAAATCAAATCCTAAAGGAGGTGAAGGATCTAGTGGTAAATCTGATTTACTCCACGTTTAGAGAAAAAAAAATTAATAACATAGGAAAGACCTATTTGGTGATAAAAAAAATCACTTGGGAATGGATAAACACCAATATGATCATAAATACATCCTACATACCATATGAATTTTTGAATGTAAATTCAATGTTATTTGAAAGGGTGTATTTCGGGTTGAGATTGAAGTATCCTAGGTTCATAAGTGAGGAGCTTGAAAATAGGAGGGAGGAGATTATGGAACCAAATATAATACGAACACATAGAAATATAAGTGACATCTAGCCTATATATTCCTTAATATGAAGCTAAAATTTAAGGAGAAGGCCTTATCACCCAGTGCTTAACTCCATGCTTGGAATTTTTGTTTTCATCTCTTTAAGATTTTACTTATCTCTAGCTTTAGACTTTTAATTTCTAATAAATATTTGTTTGATTATATCATGATGATCTATACAAATATTAAGCTCATATATTATATAATTAAACTAGGGGAGGGACTATTTTCCCTAGTGGCATCCCTCCTCTAGTAATTTCATATACTATCCTTCTATTTATAATGTAAATATCAATGAGATTTTATGCTTAAAAAAATTACCCTCATTACATCGTGATTTACTAATGGTGTTACTTACATTAAGGGATTTATGTAAAGTAAATTATACTTTATATGGTGAAACTTAGTAGATAAATTACAAAAACCCTTATCTTTGAAATAACTAAACACTTGGGAAATGAGGGGTAGTGTAGAAATTATATAACTTATGTGTTATATGTCCAAGACTCTCCGGATCTCAACACACTATTTGCTTCATGCAAAATACGGAATCTATTCCACCATTGATCATTTGCGGAAATAAATCAAAGGTACAATGCACACATGAAACCATAAAAATTCACACACATTAACACAGTGATTTAACGGGAAAGCATGAAGCTAAAAACCCCAACTATCTGTATAAAATTATTTCATAGAGATCATGTAACAATCCTCATACAAATCTGAACATGTCAAGCTCTCGGTACAATACAATCGCTACACACTAATCAGGTCCGATCTAGCAAATCCATGCACCGATCTCTGCCACCTGCTAGCCTGCCTCTACTTCACAATCCCTGTTGAAGAATGGCTCTAAATGAACTCGAATCCACCTAGCTTGCACTGTGAAATCCTCATTGGCATCTCCACTGAGTGTTGGATGCAATCAATGCATCACTATAGTCACAACTGATAGTCATCTTGCCCTTTCACCTATCTCTCCACTGGTCTCCACTGAAACTGTCCATGCACTGTAGTTAACTGATGTATTCTTCGGTTGATTAATGAGTTAATATTTAGTGAATTAATTATTAATTAATTCACACCACTCTCACTAGTGTATCAATCAGTTAGACTAGATACAACTAGCTCAACTGTGTCTAACTGAGTTAAACTGAACACAACTCCACCAACTACCTCAATAACTCCACCAAACTCTGTCACATGAGTTCTAGCTGAAGTCTCCATGCAATAGCTCCACTTAACCCTCAGGAATAGCGTAATTCCTTCTGTCAGCTCCTGTGCCACATCTGTGCACTTAACTGAAGTGCTCCAAGAGAATAAGATAATGTTTAGAGTCCAAATATTATTAAGAGCTAATAATATTCGACATATCTATTTTTAGAATGGCAATCTAAAAATAGATTCCGCCCAATATTTCTAAAAATAGAAGTCCATCTATTTTTCCAACTTGACCAACCATCCACAAATAGCATCCTGCAACTCATAGAATATGATCGACATGTCTAAAAATGGACATAGTCTAAAAATAGACTTTGCGCCAAAAATAGCCTGCGGGCCCACTTAGTGAAGGCGACTCTTTTCACTAAGCTCATCATCTTGTTGAATCTCAACACTCCCTCTCAACAAGATAGGGATTATCTGCCACCCCGATCCTGTCTCTATGGTATTCGAATTTGCTCCTGGTGAGTGCCTTCATCAGAATATCTACATCCTGATCCTCTGTAGGAATGTAAGAAAGCAACATGATATTCTGCTGCACACAATCTCTCATATGATGGTACCGGATGTCAATATGTTTAGATCTATCATGAAAGACTAGATTAACTGAGACTTTAATGCAACTCTAATTATCACAATATATCACGGTAGGATCTAAGTGAGAACCGAACAACCCAACCAGGATCTTCCTCATCCATATAGCCTCACATGTAATGACTTACTCATGTACTTCCGCTTCCACTGAAATCGGTGCCACGGATCTTTTGCTTCTGTTCCTGTTGTGCCAAATCAAAAATTTGTAGATACGATACTCAATATCCCTCAAATATCCCTCAGGATGTGCTCTTTACTGTTCATTGGGCTTCTGTCATCTGTGTGTGACTTCAACTCATCCAAGCTGTCTGTACCACAATCCATATCCAAATGTGCCTGAGATACCTCGGGACAACCTTACTTACTACCTTCCAAAAGAGCCAAAGTGAGCTTAACCATATTATGAAAGGCCGGTTACCGCATGGCATATGTACGGTCTTGTATTGACTAAATACATGAGTGAACCAACCAATTGTCGATATGATGGCATCACTACCTGCGCTGATGTAGCATCCTCTTTCCTCCAACCACCGGGAAGAGGAGTGTCGATAGGCTTGTAGCCTTGCATGTTGAACTTCTCCAGTATCTCGTGGGCATACTTTCCTTGAGACACAAACAATCCATCACTGCACTGCCAAATTTCAAATCCTAGGAAATAATGAAGGAGGCCTAAGTCCTTCATCTCAAACTCTTTTGCAAGATTAGCCTTGCATGAGAGTATCAACTGTTCATCACCCGTCAAAATAAAATAATCTACATAAAGTACAATGATCAGCAACTTACCCTCCACCACAATCTGGTATAGGTTCGGATTTGCCTCACTCTTGGTGAATCCAAGACCGATGAAATAACTGTCTATCCGTGTGTACCAAGCACGAGGTGCTTGTTTCAGCCCCTTCTGATGCTCTTTTGAACCTACACATGCGACTGTTGCGAAGATTTCAAATCCTTGAGTTGTTCAATGTACACCCTCCTCCTCAATGACTCCGTTGAGAGACGATCTTCACATCCATCTGATGGTCATGCCAACCCATGCAACGGCGAGCAAGGATGAGGTACGTATGGAATAATGCCTTGCGACATGCGATAGGTGCAATGGTTTATTCATAAGCGGAATCCCCTCAATGCAGCAATGAGAAGCTCAGGGCAACAAATCTTGCCTTATACTTCTCACACTCCCATCAGGCGGCTGCTTCACTTTGTAGATCCATTTCGAACCTACCACTGATTTCCCTTCTGGCCTTGGGATAATCTCCCATGCACTGTTTCTGACAATTGAATCATACTCTTCCACCATGGCATCTACCCATGCGGGATCCTCCACAACTTCCTCGAAAGAGGATGGCTCCGTCACGATACACTTGCTCATCAGAGCCATGTATCCAGTAAATCGGTCAGGTGATTGTCTCTGTCTGCGCTGTGATGTAGGAACTCCTACATTCTGCACTGCATCAAGATTCAGTCGCTCAACTTCTGTAGTGCGCTTCCGCCCTCTGATGTTTGGCGCTGCATGAGTGGTTTCTTCCACTCCATGAACCTCCTCTTGTGGCTGATCCACATCTTGAGGCTCATATTTAGGAACAAGTAGCTCCTCCTCTACATGCAAGTGTAGCTCCCTCTCAAGTGACAACTTCATGGCTTTCTCCTCATGAAATTTGATATCCCGTCGCACGACAGTCATCCGATTGTCTGGAAAATACACCCGATAATTGTGGGGTGTTTCTGTGTACCCCACAAATATCCCAACCTCTGTGGTCGGCTCCAGCTTCTTCCTGGCATCCTTCGTCACATGAATGTAAACAAGTGAGCCAAAAATCTTCAAATGAGAAATATCAGGCTTCTTACCAGAAAACGCCTCTTCGGGTGTACTCATGCCAAGTACTCTATGAGGACAATGGTTTTGCACATAAACCGCGGTGTTGCATGCCTCAGCCCATAAGTGTATGGGAAGGCCCTGATCATGCAACATCGCCCGTGCAGCACCCACGATCGTTCTGTTCTTTCTCTCCGCAACCCCATTCTGCTGTGGGTTATGAGGCGCTATGAGTTATCTTCAAATTCCTTCTGCGCTGCAGAAGTATTTGAATTCACTAGAAATGTATTCACCACCATTATCACTCCTTAGAGCTTTCACCTGCTTCCCCGACTCTTTCTCAACCAGTGCCTTGAACTCACAAAATTTTGAGTATGTCTCGCTCTTCTTCTGCATGAAGAAGATCCAACACTTACGAGAAAATTCATCAACAAATATCACATAATACCTGTGCTTTTCTTGTTAAAACAACGAGAAAGGTCCACACACATACATGTGAATTATCCTCAAAGATCGTCGTGGCGCGACTATCCTTCTCATGAAGTGGTCTTCACAAATTTTCCCAAAGTACATCCCTTGCACTGATCTGACTGCGCAAGTGTACCTTTGGGAAGCCCGGTAGAAATATGCTATAAAATTTTCAAAGCGCCATGGTGAAGATGGCCCAATCTCCTGTGCCAAAATTCACCCTCATCCCGTCTCACCACTCCTTCTGCTTTGCTTTCCATTGTTGCGCAGCCATCTACCTACAATTGATAAAGATTCTTAACTCGAATCCCTGACCTCTTGGTTTGACCAATTGTTTTATGCCGAAGAAAGGCTTTTCCCTCACGAAAAACAACATCATAACCCATGTCTTCCAACATCGCCACGGAGATCAGATTCTTCTTCAATCCTGGAACATACATGACATCCTTCAAGATGAAAGGTTTACCGAACTCCCTCTCAAAGGAAATGGTCCCGATACTAGTCGCACTGTATCTACCATCATCACCCATCTCGATGTGCACTGTTAGCCACCCATAAATTTTGTCATATCAGATGGTGGCTAAATGATGTTGGATAGCCTTCAAGAAACAATTTCATTGCTAAAATTGCTGATGCTTAAAGTCTTTTGATAATATCTTATCCTTTGGATAATCGTCACTACTGTTTCCCTTCAGAACTCAGAAATCCTGCTGATTTCCAAGCCAGAATACTGCTGCAAGCACCATTTCCCCTTTTCCCCTTTTCCAAAGCTAACCTCATTTTCTATCCCTCTATTTCCCATGAAAATCCCTCATTTTCATGTTTTTCCCATTTCCCCTTCATCAAAATCCCTTTTATAAGGTTTAAAGACTCCTTCTTTGCCTTATTCGAACCTTTCTAACCCTTTGAAAATCATTGAAAAACCATAAAAACCCACATTTTGGGCATATATGGGTCCTAGCCCTTTTTCCCATTAACCCTCGGTCACATTATTTCCCATGCGCCCACGGCCCCGCAGTCGGGCACCAAGCTACGTTATAAATTAATAAGAACCTCTGTTTATATTAATTTTCTGATTTTTTATTATATTATAATTTTCCGCCGGTTCAGGGTTTCAGGCGATCTCCACCGTCGATCTGATCTGCAGATCGACCGTGCAGAGTCTGTCTCCTCGGTGGCCCCCACATTCCACTCACCTTTCCAAAAACCACGCGGTATTCATCGCACCGCCTTTGGGCGACGACGGTTTTTTCCCGATCACTAGCGATTCCACTCATTGATTGATGTGTGGCCTGGGCACTGTTCATAAACCCGCCATCCATCGCGCATTAATGTTCGGACATGGACCCCGCGCGATATCGCTGTACACCGTCCGATCTGGGGCGGGCCATCCAATGTTTATCGCTCACCGAAGATGCCTGACGGTTAATCGGGCTACGGCGCGGTCATTAGAGCATCTTCATCGTCGATCTGATCTACAGATCAACGGCCCATATTCCATCGCCCTGATTCGTCGCCCAGTCAACATGTTCCGTTTGACTTTCCTTTCTCCGCTCCCAATCGTCGATCTTTGCACGATCGACGGCTCTGTTTTAAACAATTCTTCCGCCTTCCCATCAAATTCTGACCGTTGGATGATGCCATCCAACGACCACACTCTCTCCACGTGCCTTCTGAAGCAGTAACCTATAAATGCATGGATTTTATAATTTTTGTTCGTATTTTGCAGGGTTCAAAGGTTTTTTTCACTATGTCTGAAGAAAATTCAAAGGCAGAGGATGATGATCCTCCCACCTTTGATTTGTCAAAGGAAAACATTTGCAGGTGTTAAGTCCACATTTCATCAATCATCCATGAAGCATTGATGCCATATAACACTGCGCAGCCCTATATACCAGCAAAAACCATGGATCGGGCACAGTCAGAGAGTATCAGTGACAAAGACCAAAATTTATCAGAACAGAGGATTAAAGACATATTTTGCGGGGATCACGGCTAAGAATGTTTATCAAAAGCCTAATCTCAATTAAAATAAAATTTAAAGACAATCTTAAGGGTTTTTTATCAACAAGAAAGCCTCCACCGCCACATCTGAGGCAAATTGATTCCTCCCAGCTACTGAAATGCCACCTGTGCCTCAAAGTATTCAATCAGAAGTCAAATTTATTGATCAGGATCAGATATTTGTCTCAAAATGCAGCCAAAGAGTAAAATCTGCCAAGGAACTTAATGACAAAACATCTGCAAAGTTACTTCGACGTCACACAAAGCCTCAAAGGTCAAAAAAAGCTCCCACCGAGCTTAAATCTTTATGTAAAACATTTAATACAGAGTACACCCATGTAATTTTCTTCATTGAGCCCCCCAAAGGCTAAGAAGCCATTAAGTCTGTATTAATTGTAATTAGAGATCTTTTATCAAATCTCACCTCCTCATTCCTCTATATATACTTCTGTAGAAGATGAGTGAGGGGTTGGTTGTTGGTTGTTGTTTGATCACCAGTTGTAATACTGAAACTCTCTGAAATAAATACATAGTCTGTTGAAGTTAAAGAAGAAACTAAAGTCTTGGAAACCTTGATGATGTTGTTGCATGCTTGTTCCTGAGAAGGCTCTATCATTGGATCCATGAGCTTGGCTGTTGGTGAAGTATTCTAAACTGTTTTATGTTTTCCTCTGTTTTCATTATGTTCCATAATTTCTTACTACAATAGGTTGAAAGTTTTAGGCTAAGAAAAGACTCTTGGAAGCACCTTAGACCTGTTCATCTTTCACTGTTTCATGTTTTCTTCTGCTGAAGTATTTTAGAGTCTTTAATCTCTCTCTTTAATCTTCATGCTTGTTTATTTCCTTAATAGTTCGAACAGTTGGTTTCAGCATGATTTATGGTTCTCCTTGCTTGTCTGCTGCCACTTAAAAACTGTTATTGAAGTCTCCCTTTGAAGTTCTTTGCTTACAGTGAATCAAAGAGGTCTGTTTTGATCTTGCCCTTTGTCCTCACTTAAACAGTTGGCTTAAAGGTCGTTATAATTATGATCATAGATGTTTTTAGGTGTTCCCTCTTCTATGACTGTAATTATCAGTAAATATTTTATGTTTCTAAGTCCTTTAAAATAAATCTTTGAGGAAATAGGGTGTTCCCCGAATCTTATATTTCATTTTAAAATTTGTTTTGAAATCATTATTTGCTTAAAGGTGTGATTTGTAGAATTTATGGTTAGCCCTGTCTATCAAAGAGCTCTTTATTGTTCAAATTATGCTTTTGAATTCCCTTTGTTGAGAATTAAACCTCTCTTTCCAAATCATTAATGTTCATCTCATTCCAAAAACAAAAGGATCTTGTGGCCAAGTTAGATTTTCCCTTTGATATCCCATATCCATTGATGAGTTTGTTATGACCTTTTCTTGACTCCATTTCCCAATGAACCAGATATTTCTCTGTCCTATATATCTTTCCTAGGCCTTTCATGTTCTGCTGTATCATTCCAACCAAACAAACAAACAAATAAACACCTGCACTTAATAACTAGTCTAAAACCAATACTCAAAGCACACAAGATAAACCTTTGCAAACAAACTTTTGAGAGATCCCTCTCTGAGAACAGGAGGACTAGATCTTGTAACTCTAAAGATTGGTTCTGATGTTGCCTTGTCTTTTGATTTGCAAACTATCAAAACACGGGACACCAACACACTCCAGATCCTTTTCATCGAGATCACTAAACAAATTGGTGCCGGGTAAAACCCACAGTCCCTGTTTATACAAAATTTCAATCTCAATCTGTGTGTAAAATACATTCAAATTTCATTGCCCAACCAGATCCACAATCTGGGCAAACTCAACATGCTCTAATTTTTTGATCTGGCAAATTAAATAAAAACAAATCTGGAGCTTTTAATATCTCAAATCTGAATTTGAGATATTAATTTAAATTCCTACCTTGGTTATGAAACCACACCTCCTCTCAGAATCAATGAGGCGGAAGCTTTTTCTTCAAAAGCTATGGAATCCAAAATGTATATAACACGCTCCTTTATTAAAACCCACCAATGCTTTTGTTTCTCACTCGGAAGCTTTCCTCGATCCTTGTGGTTAAAATCAAGGTCAATATCTACCTTATAAATTTACCATATGAGGACCTATTCTTGCCTTTAATTCCATGGCTTTACCCATATGTTAGCCTCTCTTGAGGATATTCGAATTTCCTTTTAACTCAAAGCGCCAGATATCAAATACATTCGTGCCTTCACTTAATACTTATACCACACAAAGCTCGACCTTAACTTTGGTTAGACTCCAAACCTTCTTCAATCCACCCTTTTTATATCCATCCATTTAATTAAACAACCGTGACCATTCCTTATACAGGGCATCCTTCGGGGCCCACGCCTCCACATATAAATTTAACTTGTTTAATAAACAACTTCAATTTAGAGTGCTAGCCATACTTTAATTAACGCCATTAATAAACCTCGACATAAAACAGAACCCAATTGACATTAAAATTCGCCGGTCCCACAACTCACATAAACGTACCTTGGCTTATTTGCAGAACGGATCCAACGATCCACGTCACGTCGCGCTCCAAACCTCAGATGAGCGATCGTCAATGGATATCGCGTGATCAACATGCGCGAGGGTTAATCCTCCGATTTTACGCGATGTAAATAGTATTACAAAACCATTCAAATACACGTGTCCATCGCCGGAGTATATCGCATTCTTTTCACCAATTCTACTTACAACCTCCAAACTTGAGTGATACCGCCGGTTTATTGGCTCAAAACTGCTCAATCGAAACTGGAAATTAGAATGCCCAACCCAGGTTTTCCGCTCCTTCTAAACCGGTCTCCCTCTGCGTTTATGTTGTGGATCGACCTCAACCAATGACACTTCACTTAAACGTGATTCCGCATATCAATGTCAGAATGAGTCTCTAATACGAATTGAGCCTCTTCCCGTAGGCTAAAGGTGCGTTTAATTCATACAGAGGGGATGTGGGTTCAATACGCGTCCATGAGGCATAAGCCTTCCCCCACGGACTTAAACTGGTGACTCAATGGCGATCTAAGGAACGAAATTTGTTCTTCGCACGAAGGATAATAGTTTAGACTCCTCCACAATATAATAACTCAGAATTAAAAGGAATCGATTGCTCTTTCGACAAATGATTATTCAAACCGAACGTCCACACAACATTAAGTGGACAAACTTTATCTCCTTTCACAATTTACTCTTAATTCGGGGTTTGTCTTTTGATTCTCACCACGAATTTCCCCAATCTCTCTTTGACACACGATCCATTGTCATACGTTCTTAACACGCTCTATCACTTTCTGCTTCTCATTGCAACCGCTCGATCTCATATCCTCGCTTATTTAATTCGAACTCGAATACACAGAATCACATTCTTCACACAGTAGGCGCATAAATCCAATTTGTTGTCATTACCTCTAACACAGAGTTCTAACACATAAATATGCAGGCAGACTCTTAAAAATTTTATAGAGTCTTGCTCATATCAGGTTCACGGGGATTCAAGACATATTCACACACGATTTAATCCAAAAAATGCACAAAAATGCTGAAACAATTATTCATTATATATTGACACTACTTACAGCTTCTGGCTCGGCCAGATTTTCAATAAATTGGCCCTTTTGCAACAAATCTTCTACAGATTCTCCTACAATTCTACGCAGCCCTATGCAGCTCTCTATACGGGTTGTCCGATACCATGTTACAAAGGTTTATTTATACAACTAACATTAATTGCTTCGTCTTCCCTTACGTTTAACAAAACTCTGCAATTCCTCGATCCTAATTTTAGCCTGACCCTACGATAGAATTAACGGACTATCTCTTCATATACCCACTAATCATTCGAGTTACATTTTCTCTACAATTACCTAAAAATAAATCAGATATGAATAATTTCATAGGGAACCAAATAAGAGACCTTATGTTTATTTATGTACAAATATTGTCTTGGCTATTACTTTGCATCACAAATATTTGTCTCCGGTCATATGGAAAGACGCACCACTGTCAAGAAACCACACTGATCCCATCACACTTGAAACCAAGCATGTGATCAAAGAAAAATCCAGCTCAAACTGCGAGGCTAAGGCCTCTCCAGCTGCAGATCCAACAACCTGCTTATTCTTCTTCTTTTGTGGACAGTTAGTGGTGAAATGTCTGTGCTGGTGACAGTGAAAGCACTTCACCTTGGACAAGTCTTGCTTCTTTCCTTTCGCACCAGATTGAGAAGGATTTTTATTCCCCTTCCCTTTCCTTGCTTTGGCAGCCAAAGCGAAATTTTCTTCATCTTCATTCTTCGATGAAGATCCATCCCTAGTACCTTGCCTTATCTCCTCCTACACAAGATCTGACCAAAGTCGCTCCCATCCTGGCAGTTTCTCTCGTCCATTGACAAAGTCCTCATAGCTATGCCAACTCTTCAGAAGCCCAAGGAGAGCCAAGCTCACCAAGTCCTCTTCATCTACAGTAACCCCCACACTTCCCAACTCATCCTTGCAGTGGACAAACTTCGTGAGGTAATTTGGTATACTGTCGCCTTTCTCCATTTTTATTTTTCTAAGCTTATCTTTAAGCGCCAACTTCCTATGGTCGCTTCTACTTTGGAACAAGTCTGCCAAAGCCTTCCACATTAGAATGGAGTGGCTTTATCGTGAAGGCTGGACACAATGTGATCCTTCACACCTTCCAACAGAATCCTTCGACATTTTACTACCTTCTTTTGCCATGCGTCAAGTGCGGTTGCATCGCTAGAAGCATGTTTAAGAATATCACCATCTATGAACTCCTTCAACCCATTATCATCCAGCACCGCCTCCATCCTGTCCTTCCATGCAATATAATTCGAGCTGACATCAAGGGCATACTTCAATCAAAATCCTTTGAAATACATTTCAATGAATGCTCAACTTCAACACCAAGAAAACACTGCATCAAATTCGAATTCCACCAGCACAAAACTCAACCGCTTCAATAATTGCAATCTTCTATGATCAATACCGCTCCGATACCATGTAGAAATTATATAGCTTAGTGCTATATGTCCAAGATTATCCCGATCTCACACTATTTAACTTCATGCAAAATACAGACCCATTCCACCATTGATCATTTGCGTAGAAATTTAATCAAGATTGCAATGCACATGAAACAATAAAAATTCACATAATATTAAATACGCTTGTTTAATCAGAAATCCTTGCTGAAAACCTCAACTATCTGTATATAATATATGTCATAGAGATCATGTAACAATCCTCATATAAAGCTGATCATATCAAGCTCTCAGTACAATACAATCGCTACACACTAATCAGGCCCGATCTTGCAAATCCATGCACCAATATTTTCCACTTGCTAGCCTATCTCTACTGCGCAATCCCTGTTGAAGAATGGCTCTGAATGAACTTGAATTCAGCCAGCCTTGCTCATGCAATCCTCATTGGCATCTCCAGTGAGCGTTGGATGCAATCAATGCATCACTATAGTCACAACCGATAGTCACACTTGCTCTTTCACCTACCTCTCCACTGGTCTCCACTGAAACTGCCATGCACTGTAGTTAACTGATGTATTCTTCAGTTGATTAATGAGTTATTATTTAGTGAATTAATTAACTAATTAATTCACACCACTCTCACTAGTGTATCAATCAGATAGACTAGATACAACTAGCTCAACTGAGTCTAACTGAGTTAAACTAAATACAACTCCACCAACTACTTCTATAACTCCACCAAACTCTGTCACATGAGTTCTAACTGAAGTCCTCATGCATTAGCTCCAGTAAACCCTCAGGAATAGCATAATTCCTTCTGTCAGTTGTTGTGCCACATCTATGCACTTAACTGAAGTGCTCCAAGAGAATAAGATAATGTTTATAGTCCAAATATTATTAAGAGCTAATAATATTCGACATATCTATTTTTAGACTAGCTATCTAAAAATAGATTCCGCCCAATATGTCTAAAAATAGAAGTCCATATATTTTCCAACTTGACCAACCATCCACAAATAGCATCCTGCAACTCATAGAATATGATCGACATGTCTAAAATAGACTTTGCGCTCAAAATAGCCTACGGCCCACTTAGTGAAGGCGACTTTTTCACTAAGCTCGCCATCTTGTTGAATCTCGGGGTAAGCTCAATTGGCTTTCATTATGATATTAAATTTTTGTGAACCATGTGCTTTAAGGTTCAAATCCCCCCTAAAATCCTTGTGGGTCATGCAATGGATGTGCATGGGTTCACCCAGAGGTATAGTGTTAGTAGTCAAAATCAACCCTGTGTCACACAAGTATAAACCTGCCCAGTTTTTTATTCCTCTAGACACAAAATAAGAATTAAAAATAAAAATAAAAAAACTAAACACTTTGACACAAGAATATAGAGAAAAAACCCTGAGGTAGGGTAACACCGTCAGTTACTCCTTATGTGAGGAAGCACTCCACAAGCCATGTTTATAAAATACAATCCTCGACATATCCAGTACAATGATACTCATGTGTATATATAATTTCTCATGAGGATTTATTAGGGTCTATTCCAACTACCCCTCATTATTATATTGTTCCTTCTTACTATTTAGGGTGCATATTTATCACCCACCAACTAATAAGTGGGCCTTAATCATTTATTATGGTCACATTACATTAATTTTTTCCCTTAGCTATCTCATTAGGTACCTAATATTACATTAATTATGCTCTATGGGATCCTACCTAGGTATAGTACACTTTATCCTCCTTCAAATTCATCATAGAAACACGACTGGAAGCCATGTAATAACATATGTTAAGCAATGTAGTCAACTAGTGCCAAGCATGAGCATCCATCCACACAAGTGAAATGTTTACATGGGGTTCAATTGCTACTTGGTCACCTTGATATTAAATATGGTTTCTCCTTTGGAATCTTGTAGTCTTCATGTTAAATTAACATCCCCATGAATTCATTTTATTTCTACATGTACTGCTATATTGGGTCTTATTCTAGTTCCATGTAGTTAGTAGGGTTGTTGACACTCATGAATTTTCCTTAAGCACTATTGTTTCTTCACATGGTGCAAGTGGTGATATACAACAACCTTATTTCCTAGTTATTGTATCCCTCATAGTTCAACATGTGGTTCCTATGAAGAACAAAATTCTATGTATCCTTCTTCCTTTCTATTATGCATTTCCTATGCCTCTTATTCAGGTGTTTTTATGGACTCTTCTATAAATTCAACCTTAGATTCATTAGTTGATGTGTCTATAGGTAATGAATTTATTTTCCTTTCAAGGACTTCTTCATATGTCACTTTACACCCTTGTTGCTAGGTAAGAGAATACCCTGCTATGTTATTTTATTATTCCTAAGTCGAAGCTTTATAAACTTATTTTCCACATTAATATTAATTGAACCCATTGATTCCATCCAAGGATATCCAATAGAAATATTCATGACATCAATATCTATAGCATGGAAATCTGAATAGAAAATATATTTATCCATCATAATCTTTAAATATTTAAGAATTTGAACATGCTCACCCTAAATCTATGTTCTTTGGATAGGCTATGTGGGGACCTACAATCATTTAACCAAGTTTCCATCGATGAAAATTATACATTTTACTAGGATTTATAGTAATAATAACATTCTCTTGTTCAAGGCATCCATGAAACTATAATAATGAATTTTTGCATGAAAATAAACCCGTATTCTCTCAAAGTGCCTTCAACTTTCCATAACTAAACAACTTCTACCATATGGTAGCGTACTATATGAATTATAGTTTAGCCAAGCTCTCCAATTTTCATTCCATAATGCTTTTTTCATATTTATGCATTCCTTGATACTAGGACCAACAAATTTCCAATTAAACTCTTTTATATAGCTAGGATTTTGAGGTGGAAATTTGAAATGACACAACTTCCTAAATACAACTCGGAAGGATATCATATCATTTATAAAATTGAATATGCTTAAGTTTTGGTATATTCTTTGGTGGGGTAATAAGGGGCCTATTTATGTTTTTTCTGATCAAGAAACTCCTAGGGCCTTTTTCAAGTCTCCTCTACATTTTTATAGAGGTGGTACTCCTCTTTTCATTTTCCCATATATTCAAAATAACTCTAAACATAGAAATATGATCATTCAATGCATTCACCTAAAAGTGAACCATGTGTTTTAAAAGGAAACTAAAATAGCAATATCATAAATAAATATGATCTCACAATTCATTCCATAGTACACATCCATTCATACATAATGAGGAAAACACATTTGAAGAAAATCAATAGACATAAAGTATATAAATGGTCGAGACTCCAAAGATTCAGAGAACTCTAAAATGGTTGCATTCATTCAAAGATAATAAATATTCATATGATAATATTCCTCATTCAAATTTATTGAAACCACAAATGAAATACTATCTTAAAACTAGCTCTCTGCAAGAGTCAAAGAATAATTTTACAAACTTTAAGTTTGGACAAAGTACATAAAGCACTTTACAAAATATTGATACTTGAGTGTAAAAGTAAAGGAATTTGTTCCTAAGGAAATGGGATTGGGCTCTCATGGACAAAGTAATATGAGTTTACTTGGAAGAAAAAGAGAAACCATAGTTAGGGCTCGACTTTACAAATATATAAGACAATACATAAAGTTGGATGATCGAACACTAGGGAGAAAGAAAGGTAATTTCTTCAAAACAAGATAAGGATACTTACAAAAATATAGAAGGATGACCTCTGAAATGAATCCTCTCTTTCATCAATCGCTTTCTTATTGTGATTTTCTCCCTTTATAATCTTGTCTTCATCTTTGCAACTAATTTACAAATAGGTTTTTCCTTTTTGTGAATTGAATAAAGATCCATTTTGAAAATATGATGTTAGTAATTCATCTTCCAAGTTGGGCTCTACTTCAAATATTCCAGATTTCCCTTTTTAAAAATCATTTAAAAATATATCCAATGGGGGGGGGGGGGGGGCAGCGCAATTGGGGATCATCGTGTTATCAAGAATTACGTAAATTTTAAATTCAAGTTCAAATCCCTTGTTGGTGTTTATTGAACAAAAAATAATAAAAACATTTTCAAAAATAATTTGATGATAGACCCGAAATTGGTCACAATTTTTCTTTTAATTTTCTAAGTTGATATCTATAACTAATCCTATGAATTCGCTATCAATGTGCTCTTCATGGTTCTAGCTTTCCAACAATGTCTCTTGTCCCAAATCAAACGTTAGGAACTCAACTTATGGCCCCCAGAATTTCATGACTCAACCACTCTTGATTATCACAAAGTGACTCAGCAACCATTGATCTACTCCACATAAATCTTAATTTTTTTTTTATATAAATCCTCCCTACTCATCCCACGTGCATTATGGGAGGGAATTAATAATGATTTATAAATAAATAGACTCTTTGTATTGTTTGTATATGAAGTAGAAGTAGACAATGAACCTTTCTTAGCTTGTGCGTAATGTAGTTTTTGCTCATCGCGTCATTTCCCATTCATTATTCTAAGTCATTTCTTAGTAGATACACCAAGAGAACTTAGGATGAAAATTATATGAGATATATTAATAATGAAAAGGGATAAAGGTACAAATAAGCAAGTAATAAAACATAGAGTGGCAAAAAAGGAATAAATGTGAAAATAACTAAGTAATTAAACATGGAGTGTGAAAGGTGTGTGGAGAAAAGGGTTTTACATAGAAATATGAAGTAATGTTTTGCACAACTTGGAAACTAAGTAAATAAAAAGGGGAGTGGATGTGAGGTAATTTTGCATGAAATAATATTTAATTAGAAAAATGGAAGATAGAGAAATGAAATAAAAAATGGAAATAATGATAAAATGGAAAGCAAATTTAATACATAGGGCTATCAAATGAGAAGATTAATATGAGCAATTTATTCCATTTTGATGTCTTTTCTTTTCCTCTCTTTGTTTAAAATTAATTAAACAATGTACACTAGGTAGTTAGCATTTGATTATGATTAAATATTCCTATATAGATATAAATAAGGGCAAATTCCTACTTATGAATCATGTATTGAAGTATATTGTATTGGACGTTATTTCAGTAGGAGGTTGTACCCTTCAAAACGCAAGTGAACAAGAGTTGATCCTCCATAAAATTAAGATTATATTGTGTTTTACTAGATTAAAAGTTTTCATATAAAATAAAGTGTTTAGAATTTATGATATATTGTTTTTTTTTGTTCAATTTTAAGGATTAAGGATCATAACAAGTGGTGCCATGCTATTTTTTGGGTCAAAAAGGAAGAAACCTTTTTTTCCTATTTTGCATATTATTAAAGGGAAAATTAGGATTTTGACACATAAATCCATTCACGTAGTTACTATGTTGAATATAAAGAAACTAATTGCATATCTAAGTTTCACTCAAACGAAAATAAATAAATAAATAAAATCCCAAAAAAAATCGTGCAAATCAAAGTTTGGGAAGTGAATATATCATTGATTTAAATTAAGCTAATTGAGAGCTCTTTAGTGGCAGCCACAAATATTTTTAAGTATATAGCTTTTAATAAAGGGTCGAAATTGCAACCAGGTCAATGACATTTCATATTTTCCAATGGCAGTATTCATTCTCGATACACAATTGACATTTAGCAGTTATTTGGTTGATGTTTTATACATGGATGTTTCTCTTTATTTGGATCCATATAACTATTGTGATAAATATGAGCATCATATTCAACCATTCATCACACTTAGGAGCCATAAATTGGGAACTAGTATGAGCATTGTTGACACATTTTTGTGCCTCGCCACCATCGCTATGCTTTTCATACCTTACCTCAAAGATATTGTACTTAGTCATTTTTCTACATACAACATGTGTGGAAACATCCTATTGCTCCACACTTTTCACATATGCAATATCTAGACACTTATCCCCACACCCTCATTCAATTAGTCATTTTATTGTGTGTAGAATAACTAAACTACCAAATCCTTTGCACACCTCTCCTCCCACACACCCATTTGTTTTGCACAATTCATTCTCTACACAGTTCAAATTTCCACACATCCTTTTCTTTGTGTAAGCAATCTCCCACACATATCAAATCTCCATACATGATATGGCATAAATGTCACATCATCCCATTTATTCCATACTTAGTGGATATCAACCAATTGCTCCTTTTAAGGCAAATTGAATGCTTATTTAAGAAATTCCAATCCTCAAGGTAAAAGGAGGTGTTCGATATTGTATTACATGAATTACCCACCAGTATACCTCTTAAATACTTGTCATAATTTATTAACTTCCCATTATCAATATCTCATGGCCTTATGAAGGTGGTACATGAAGTAGCAACATACTACTAAATGATACTGTAAATGGGGATTTAACAGCTAAGATTTCTAGTAAAACTTCATTTATCTACCATATATTCCTAAGTAAATTGAAGAAATAAGAAAGATGGCTATGAAAAGGAGAAAGGAGCCAATTTTTGGGGATATGTCTAACTCATTGGCTCGCCAAGACAAGAACTTCCATTTGTCAACTGCATATGAGTGGTATTTAAATTTGGGCCCAAAGTAGAGGCAGAATAACAAGAATTTCAGTACAAGATTGGAAAATGTTGCATGCATCCCGGAAGTATTCAACTTCAGAGAAATCGTTAACCACTGTGCTCAACAATTTGACACTAAGACCATAACCATTAATCTCGTCCTGAAGAAAAACCCATTTCCATTAACTTGTAAGGTTTTCAAGGATATATTGAAGCTGCTAGAGGCCACCAAGCAACTGAAGTTATCTAAATTTGATGCTTTCCTGGACTCTCAGGGTGGAAGAATGAATTTTATTCAATATTTCATGGTTCCTTCTGCAAAGGTCCCATCCAATCTGTCTCTTATCGATATCTCTATATTCACTGATCCTTGTAGATTTTTTTCTTAGCTATTTTCTTGGGTCATGGGATGGGAAACTACTACTAATCTACCCATACTAGTTCTATATATTCTTTACTTTTCTTATAAACATGATTTTGTATTTACTAGGTTGAAATCGTTTCAAATGAGATTCTCTTTCAACTAGTTAATTATGTCAAGACCTAGTGATTCTTTATGATGAACAGCCTAGTAATGGCCACTATTTATTGTAATTATTCCATGGACTACCCCCAAAAAAAATTTGAATACTAATAAAGAACCAATGCAATTTTGGTACCCCATATTGTGGAGACATAAATACCCCTTCCATTTTTTTCAAGTACAAGACTTGTTTGAAATAATTCAGCCACCTAATAACAAGGAATGATCCCAAGAGAATATCCCCAAACAACCAAAAATTATTATGGGGAAAGCGGATATAGGAGGAAAGATATGAGCATACTCTCATTAGATTGTATGGATACCAAGATAAACTTATAATGCTACCCAAGTTTGTCCTGGACAAGTATTTTATTGCAAAGGTTTGTAGAAAGCATCATCCCTATATTATCTTATTTGAAAGGAAAAAAAATAAGCAGTTTATAACATTTCCATTTATTGTTGGATACATTATTGTAAAGATTTCTACTCCTCCTTTGAAATTATATAAGTTGTTGAATCCCTTTAATTTGGTTGAGGCCAAATCTTCCCAAGGATTCAACCCATAAGGGATATTTTCAAAACACTCGGTATTAGTTAGTTATGGAGATATGTTTACTGTATTTATTGAAGAAAGTAGAGAAAGTCACACCATCCCATCTAAAAATAAGGAGACAAATACACATGTTGATGATATTGTTACAAAAGTGAACACTAGTACTGCAGGAAGAACTATGGAAAGAGGAAATAATTCTACTAATAATCAACTAGCTTCAACTCCACTAGCTTGTTAGAGTTCCTCCTCAACTCAAAAAAATAAATGACACTATATTCATTCTAGGAGAGAGTAGTGATCAACATTTTGATGGATGAGATAGAGAAGAACCACCCCTATGAGTCACCCTTGAAAGGTCCCACATTATCACTTTGTAAAAGAGTATGAGCTCAAGAAAAAATGGGTCCAAGAGTGTAGAGGGACCCATGGATATGGAAGTGGAAAGTGCTACAACTCTAGACTGGGTGGTATCGCACATGGTCGAGACTCAAAAATTAGTTGAAGAATTTGTTTTTTGAAGAGCTAGTCACACTTTAGGACTAGTCTTTATCCATGCACAATACCCGCTATAACAAGACAACCAAGAAGCTACAATTTGAGAAGGTATGCATGTGAAATAATAAGGTACCAATAAATGGAAGTACAAGGATGATATTTTAGGAGTTGGACATAAAATACTCTTAAAATTACACCAGGCTACAATGAATGCACTTGCTCACTCTATGAATAAGTAAGAGGCAGAGAATCTGAGGTTGAAAAAAGGAATAAATGAACTTGAAATGGCTCTTAGCCCCACTCCCCTTTTCGTGACCCCTTTGGCTATCCAACCACCCAAATTTGCAACAACTACACCTATCACACCCTAGAAATTAAGAAAAGCAACCCAATTATTAAATGTCATTAGATCATCTCTTGACATGAGTTGTAAGAATTATTGGAGAAGCATGGGAGGTTTCTCTACATCTGAGAAACCTATCTCAAAGAATTTGTTCATTCACTGAATATTTGAAGAATTATATTGGGAATGATGAGAAATTTGTTGATAGTGATTTTTTAATCTTAATTAATAAAATCAATACTATGTTTTATTTACAAAGAAACCAACAAGGCCTCCTTAGAGGAAAAATGAGTCAATAGATCAAGACAACTTGGTTTGCAAGAATGAAAAGGTTATAGTATGTTATCATGGAGTGTTAATGACCCTAGGAGTAATGCCTTCCTCAAAGCCATTAAATTTTTTGAAGACTTATGAGACCCTTGAATGATTTGGGACTTCATTTTGATCCATGAAGACACATTAAAATAAGAATTTGATGTTATCAAAATCTCAGTGGGTGTCGAATTCAATGACCTAGCTAAGTTTCCCAAAGCTCAAATTAAAAATGGCTGGCCAAATTCATTAATGACAACGAGGACCAATTGGATATGGTGGAACAACTACAGTTATATGTGTAGGACCTAGAGGAATAAATCTATGCGTTAACGGTTAAACAAGATATAATGGTTTGGAAAATGAAGGAATACAATGAAGAGTGGATTGAAAAGTCCTTAAATGAAATAATTAATCCGAATAACTATCTGAGTAGACAGATTAATGAGATTTCAACATCCAGATACATACAGGCTTCTAAATGAGTCAAATATCATTAGTTCATTCCATGCTTCATCCTTTTGCAACTTTATGAGTGCTCTTTATTTGTTTTGAATAAATTCCGCACTTTCTTACTAGTCTTTGATCATCTAGCTTTATGATGATCACCTTCCCAGTCTTTGATCATCTTGAATTGTCTTATTGGTTTGTAAAGTTAATCCCTAACTGCAATTTTCTTTTTTATTCTAGGTATTCTTACAATAAATGGTCCACAGGATCACAATCCTAATCCCTTAGGGATGAACACCTTTACAAGTGTAGTAAATATCAAGATCCTATCAAGTGCTTTATGTACTTAACTTTATTCATATCCTTAAAGTTATTATTTGACTCTCGTGGAGAGCCATTTCAAGAGAAGATCTCATTTTTGGCTCTGGGACTTGTAAAAAAACAGTAGGAATCTCATGAATGTTTTCCTATACTCTTATGAATTTAAATTATTGAAATAATTTTATAGCTTTTTGATATATTGACCATACTCTTTTATTTGTGTCTATTAAATATTCTTCAAATGTGTCCCCTCATGTTGTGTAAATAGATGAATGTCATGGAATGAATCTTGAAGAATATATTTATTTATGTTAACCCTATTTATTTTTATTTTAAAAACACATGTTCCACTCTTAGGTGCATGTGTTGAATGTCTACATTTTTATATTTAAGTTATTTTAATATCTTAATGTGCGCATAAAGAGGGGTATCACCTTTACAAAAACACACAGGGAACCTACAAATAGGCTTGAGGACTTTGACTCTTTTCCATAATAGGAAAATACGTCAACATTTTCGATGATCATACTAGGGATGCAAATGATTCAATATTTCATACCCAATAGATGATTAGTATTGATCCAGTCCAACCTAATCTTCTCATTGGATTGGAATATAAATAAGTGTATTGAATTAATTGTATGAATTTTTCTTAAGAATATCAAGAACTAGAGAAAAACTTAAAAAATACTAGTAATATTTGGCTCAACAAGAGTTAATAGCACCATGCAATCCAGAAAGATGAGTCCAATAAAGCATTGACCTTGAAGTTGGATGAATCCAAGAACCCGAGAAGGCGTCTAAGGAGAAGCTAAACCTAAATATTGCTGAGAAAGCCAGTATTATAAATAACAAAGGAATATCTCTTCTCTTCCCTCTGAAAAAGGAAAAAATGGCAGATCACAAAGAAATAAGAGAAGAAAGGCGAGAAGGAAGAAATCAAAGATGAATACTTTGAGTAAGTCATCTTGCCTTAGAAGGGAAATAACACCGCTTACCAACTCTACCAATGGGATTTTTACCCTTATTTGATGGAGATGGAATCATGAATCTAGATAAGCATATGGACTAGCTTTTCACTATTTTTGACATACATGGAATTGTACATGAATATTTAATGGTTTGGTGCTTCTTCATACCTTCATAGGACATTCCTATGATTGTTATATTTCCCTACCGAGTGCTCAAATTACATCCTTTGGTGATATAGAAAATGCGTTCATTGGTAGATATGCCTAGCTGATTGGATATCATACTCTGCTTACTCAATTCACTCAAATCCATCTTGAAAATAATGAAAAACATTACACTACCAAACTCCATCAATTCCATACTCCATCAACTGTTTCCTCCATCAATCTCCATGCTCCATCAAGTCCACTACCAAGCTTTTCCTTCTACTAATATACCTCATCTCTATCATTTGTGCAGTTGTTAACTTCCACAGGGAATTTGTATGGTTGTTGTCATTTCCAACTCCTTATACTTATGCTCAACAAAACTGTGCTTCCAACACTACATATCCTTAAGCTCCAAACTCAAGTTGTCTGCATGTTCCAACAAATTCACATTTTTCATCTTCCTAAAATGACAAAATTGTCACAAACAATTTATAAATTTATACAATATTTCCTCCATGGTTCTGCACCATTCTCCTATTGTCATTTCTTCCTTGGAAGTTACATGTTTTCTCCTTTGTAATCCTTTATAGCCTCTCGACTTCATCCACCATGGTATCTCCAAGCCATCTCAGTGTTCCCTACATGTCCCCATCTCCTTGACACTTTCCACTATTTGTACTTGTTGTATCTATATATCTTCCCTCTTTACTAGTTAACTGAGACAAGGTTATCTCCTCCATTGAAATAAAAAAATCATGATTTTTTTCATCCTTGCATTTCTTGCTTCCTGCAAACGCAAGCCACTCATTAATTTCAAAAACATGAGACTTTAAATTCTCTATAGATTCTTCTTTCAGCAACACTGGGACCTTCAAGCCTCTTATGAGATCTTCATCTGATTCTTCCATTGTAACAACTCCTTCCTCAACATCTTTAATATCTATAAGATCAACTAAAAGCTCATCAACCTCATAAAATTTGTCATAGAATAGAAACTTCTATGTTTCAAGCATCATAAAAACCTTTCTACCTCAGGATTTTCTTCCATATTTGCATTCACCCCTATCATGAAAAACAATTCAGTCTTCCTTCCTATTCTAATAGGATTTAAACTATGTTATATTCCCATATTTATAACAGTTTTCAATTAAATTTCTTCATCCCTACATTGAACAAATTTAATGTTTTTTCCATCATCTGCAACAATTGTTGCATCCACACACCAATTATCAAATTTAAACTCAATTCGCCCTTTAGCCTCAATAAATCATTATGCCATTAGATGTTAATTCTCAAAAAATATTGTCAGACTCTCAAAAGGTCTCTTCTCAACATCTTCATCACTATCATCCTCTCCAAGGATTGATCCTTGCATTGGTTCATAATAGTTAACTTCCACCTTACACTCAGTTGCTCTAATATCTTCTTTCAATTTGGCACACATCCTATGTCTTGGCTTCACTTGCAATTAAGGCCATCTCACCTTCTTCTTCTTCATTATCTAGCCATATCCCTGGTCTCGTAACAAATGCTTTACATTACTAACTTATGCTCTCAACTCTTCTAATTCCTTTCCAATTCTTCATCATGCATCTACCTCATGCCAACTGCTTTGGAATTTTGAATGTGACCTCTCTCTGAACCCTTCGCATGACTATCAGTAGTCATCCTCACTTCCTATTTCTTATGAGAACTATCCTTTTCCAATTGTTAGTTGCAACAAGCTTCCTCCATATTTGTAACAAGTCTCTCACTTCTCACCTGTACCAAATCAACCTCTTGGTTTCTCCCTTCAATTTGTTCTCTACACAAAAAATTTAGCACCTCTGCTCTCCATCTTCCAAATTTGTTATGATTTTCACCTTCAACTACTCACATATTCACTTCCTATTCTTTTGATAACTCATGTTTTCCTCATCTTAGCAATTTCATTTATTTTTGGGGTTCTGACACAAGTTCCTCTTTGTTGGAACAGGGTCTCCTAATGTTGCAAATTTTGTCCATTTTTGTATATTTTTTGTATTATTTAGTCTAACGCAGGGGTTTTTGGGTGGGTCAAAGCCCCGAAAGCATTTTAATGGGTCAAGGGTAGACGAAGAGTCCGCAAATCACAGTTTGTGGACCATTGGATGCATAGGCTAATTCAGTATAAATAGATGAACCTTTTTTAGTCTTACGGTCGGAAAGAATTGAGATTAATGTTAAGCACGAATTTTTAGATCTATTGTTGGGTTTTTTGGGTAAGGACTCTTGTTGGCTGTGTGCGCAGAGATCCTCAGTCTTGCTATGTGCGGACCCTGTTGGTTGTGTGTGTAGGCGGTATTTTGGGATTGTAAGAGGATTTTGGTATTAATATATATGTGAAGTATTGTTGGATATCTGATGTTATCTGGATTTGTTTTGTTATGATTGATGTGAACTTGGGTTGTATGATTAAGTTGTGAAATTATCTAGTTGATAGCTGCAAAAGTATCTTTGTTTATATTATATGAATCTATGATCTGTTAATTTTTGCGATTATAGTTACTGTGCTGATAAATTGGTATTACGCACGTGCATGTGAAGGTAATTACTAGATATGTGCTATGTTATATAAGCCTACGAATAGATCTATTAAATACGAGCTCGATAGGCTAGGAACGCAGACCTTCTTGACCTACTTGCTCTCTCTCAGATTGTGGAAACTTGGTTCCAAAGACTGCTGAGTCCCAAACTGGCATCTTTCCTATACACCTTTCTAGACTTTTTCCATTTACTTGGACCTCCTAAGTCATCAACATCATTGCATATTAATCATAAAAGAGCATTTAAAGTGGTTTTTAACTATGTTTTGTGTCTACTGTTTGAATTAGATTTTTTCTCATTGAGCTGCGGAATCTTGTCACTTTCCGCAGCTGCTTCAACTTTCCGCAGCCATTTTGTTAAAGTCTATATTGCAGGTGTCTTCAGGCAAATTAAGCCACATGGGCAAGTTGGAAATGACATGGATATGGACCGAGTCCTATTGGCTCAGTCGAATTCATCAAAGAAGGCCGTGGTCAAAGGTAGTCAAGCGGTGGTCAACCTAAGAGTCCTACGGTGACAGAACTCCGTTTTTCACCACGTGAAGACTTGCGTGGCCGTTCCTAAATCTCAAGGGACATATCAACACCTGTGGACTGCTCCATAAGCCGAATCCAACGGCCACCCTCCATAGATTTAATCTTCACGGCAGCCATAATGCTAGATTTCTGGACGTGGTTGTTCACGTGTCTTTTATCAGCACAGATTGTAGGAAAGTAGTTATGTCATCCTCTGTTATAAATAATGCATTCTCATACGCATAGTAGCTAGCTTCTGTAATGTAATTTTGCTGAAAAGAAAGCCCACTGTGCCGTGACATTATTTCCTTATTATGACTGTGTTTTGAATACATGAGAAGACTCTGTTCATAAGCATAATTCGTGGTTGATAGCTGTTGCCCGAGGATTGTGCAGAGGGCCCCTGCACACGCCGAGGTTTTGTTTATTGTTGTATAGTTTCATGCTTTATTTCCTTATGTTCATTATGCCATAGTTATTCACGTGTATATATTACATCTCTTATGGTATTAACGTTTTATTTCTATCCATAATTTTTCATGATTTATACTGCTGTTAACTGATCAGTGTCTTTGTTCCAGATTACAGTAGGCAGCCCGGGCATTTGCACATAGTTTTACAATGACTAATGACATGGAATCAATCTTTTCCTTCTGCTGATTTATTTTTCTTAGCTTTTAATTCCAGCACTGTTTTATTTATTTCGGTTTTGTACATTTTCTTTATTAGTTAGATTAGATATTAAATTACTCATGTCATTATCAGTTACCTCTGAAAACCATAGCGATACTAATGGTGAGGGATTGAAGTATGAGTGTGTAGTTTGATATTAGTTTATTTTTCTGCAAGTTAGATATTAAATTGCTCATGTCATTATCAGTTACCTCCAAAAGCCATAGCGAGACTAATGGTGAGGGATTGAAGTATGAGTGTGTAATTTGATATTAGTTTTTTTTTCTGCAAATTAGATATCAGATTGCTCAAGTTGTTTATGATTACCTCCGAAAGCCATAGCGAGACTAATGGTGAGGGGTCAGAATATGAGTTGATGTAATTTGATTTTAGCTTTACTTTTCTTGCAATTCTTGGATTTCTTTGAGCACAGTTTCTTTTGTATTTAGACAACAGCAAGGGTAATGGGTTTCATGATCAATAGTTCATTGTTTGTTTGACTAGTATAATGGCACATTTTCATTTTCTTTTAGGAATTAATTTTGTCATTGCATGTTTTAAAACCCTTTTGAAGTTTGAAGTTTGGGAAATCATTATAAAGGACATCATTACCTTGAAAATTTATATCCATACTTGTCTTTTAGAATTTCCATCTCACATTAGGAAACCAACCAAGATAAAACCCCCAAGATAAATAAAAAAACCCAAAAACGACAAAAAGTAAGAGATAGGTTATCTTGCACATATAGTGCGCCACACTTCGTCAGCTTACGAATCCCGGATTGACAAATTAATGTAGCAATTTAGGACACACTAAATTGACCAAACATTTTGGCGCCGTTGCCGGGGAAGTGTAACTAGGTAGCCAATTTCTTAAAAAAAAACAATAAAAAGAAGGGAAAATTTGATAACTTCTTGAAGTATGCTCTCCTCTTGCACCTAGTGTGATCTGGAGGATCATAAAAGAGAGTTATTGGTTCAATAATTTCTTAAGTATGCTCTCTTCTTGCACCTAGTGTGACCTGGAAGATCAGAAAGAGAATTATTAGCCCAACTTAAAAAAAATAAAAATAATAAAAATGACATGCATAGAGAAAGAGATTCTAGGGGAAGGTTTATAGCTAGAGCCAAGAGTTCGATTTTCACAACTCCATCTTCTTCAAGGCATAGACAAGATTCACCACCATCTACCCCTAGCCTTAAGATTCCTGGAATTCAAGGAGCAGCTGAGTTAGAGGATTCTCCTACACCATCTACCAAATCTCATTTAGAAGAAGACCCTTTCTTTACTTCTATAGGAGAGTATATTGTAATTAAAGAAGTAGAATCACCTGAAGAAGAAAAGGAAGAAACTCCCTCTCATCCTCCCTTGATAGAAGAACCAGAGGACTCTGAAGAAACTATCATGACAGAGGAAGTAGTAGATGGATTCAGAGGTAGAGGTAGAGGTAGAGGAGGAGGAAATAATGGAGGCAACAATGGTGGAGGTGGAGGTAATAATGGAAGAAATAGGGAAGGAGACAACTCGTTTGGAGTCCCTATAGTTGATGAGGAAACTCATACAACGATGAAAAACATCTCACCATCTGTCCTCCCCAACTTTTCTGGATTGCGAAGTGAGGATCCTGAAACATTTCTGTTTGAGTTTGAAGTCGTGTGCCGAACCCATGACTATATGGAAGACTCTCAAAAACTCAAACTGTTTCCTTCAACATTGAAGGGAGCCTCTTTGAAATGGTTCATGGGATTAGTCACCCAATCTATTAGGACTTGGAATGATATGAAACAAACATTTTTGGATAGATACCTGGACTATTGCATGCCCACCAATCACAAGGATGAGGTATTCAAAATGGTGCAAAAAGAAGATGAAAATTTGGAGGATTTACTTGAAAGATTTCAATACAACTTAAAAAGAGAAAAGATGAGCAACTTAGAGGATGAAACTTTGAAAGCCATTCTATTAAAAGCCATCAGAGATGAATGGATAGATATTTTAAACATGATGGGGAAAGGAGACATTTCTCAACTTCCACTTCGTGACATAACATAACTATGTGTCCATCTCTCAAGGGGAAAATCTAAAATGGGAAAAGGGCCTAGAGATCCTTCTCTTATCAGGGCAAACAAATCTGCAACTGGATCAGTAAGTAGGGCAGAGATTGGCAATATGCTTGATGAATTCAAAATTGATATCTTAGGGAGCCTTAGTGAACAACTAGACACCCTTAAAATTCAAAACAAGCAGAAAGCAGAAACTGATGCTCTAGCCATCTTTTGTCCGAAATGTAGGAAGAAACATGCTTTAAGGGAATGTCCCTTGGATGCAAAAATTGTAGAAACATGTATGATTTGCTCAGAGAATCATGAGACCAAGGATTTTCCTTCAATTCCTGGACTCAAAGCTGTCTTTCAAGAAGATCCAAATTCAGTAGAATCTCTCTGTTTTGTTGCAAGAAGACCTTGGCAGGGGCAACAAACTCAAGGGTTTAAAAACCCTATGAATTTTCAACCCCCACCAAATTGGAATCCTTGGAAACAACCTTGGCCCCAACCTCAAAATCCATATCAGTCATGGGTACAAGGTATGCAAAATCCTTATGGGAGATTTACTCAATTTTATCAATATCCTCCATCTTTTCAAAATCAACAAGCTCCACAACTTCCAAACCCAAATCTACAACTTTCATTGCCATTTCCACAACAACAACCTTCTCAACAAAATCCAAATCCTCAACTCATGCTTCCATTCCAACAAAAGACAAATCAACTTCCAACTCAGCCATTGCCAAATCCTAACAATAAAAATCCTCAGAATACTTACATGATAGAAGGACAACAATTTCCTACCTATATGATTGTTCCTCTCAATGATGTACAACTCAGATCTGGTAGAGTTTTAGAAAAACTTTCTATAGATGTCCAAGAGCAAGATACCTCTAAGGAGGACTCTCTTAAAGTCAATAAGGGTTCTGAGGAAGCATCTCTTCAAAACTCAAACATTCAAAAAGAGAAAGAAAATTTAACCCCCACAACTCCTATAGTTGAGCAACCTACATCTTCATCCACACCTCCTTTCCCTGAAAGATTACAAATTGATAAAGGGGTGGAAAAACAAATCTTGTTTCCTAACTATGATTTTCTAGATGAATTAAAGAATGTTTGTATCAAGATTCCCTTGCTACAAGCCATTAGAGAGATTCCTATTCTAGCAAAAATAATAAAGGAGTTGAGTCTCAAAAGACCAGGAAGGAAACTAAGAGATACAAGAAGAATCCACCTGGTAGGAAAAAATGCAGATATCATGATGGGAAAAATTACCATGCAGAAGTATGTAGATCCAGGTAGTCCAATTGTCAAGACACATATAAATGGGATAGAAATTCCAAACACATTGATTGAATTAGGGGCTGCTATCAACATTATGAATAGACAGATTATGGAACAAGTAAAACTTCCTAATCTTCTTTTACACCTACTTTACAGCAACTTGCAGATCGATCAATTATCAAACCAGATGGTGTATTAGAAGATATTTCAGTCTCCTTAGATTCTTGGGAATATCCAGTAGATTTTATGATTTTGACTCCCAAGAGTAATCTAGGAGGGCACCCACTTATCTTAGGAAGACCTTGGCTAGCCACAGCTGATGCTTTCATTAGTTGTAGATCTGGGGATATGTACATCTCTAATGGTAATTCGACAAAGAAATTCAATTTGTATCCTCCAGCAAAAGCAATCACAGAAGTAGGAGACAATGAATGGGTTGATGATGAGGACACTATACAACCTGTCTTTACCATTTCTGAAATCAGTGAGGATAGTCAAATTCTGAATACATTAGAAAATTTTGAGACATCTTCAGAATATGACCCCACACAATTTCAGTTGGAATCTGACATTGAATATTTATCATCAAGACAAATGTCTCTTTACTCTATGGAAGAGTTCGGTAGTTCTACCATTGAGATTTTTCCAGGGAAAACATTGAATATCAACAAAAAATTGAAAAAGTCACAACAGGAAGAACTAACCAAAATCTTGCAAAAACATTCTACTGCATTTGCATGGGAGTATACTGATATGAAAGGTATTGATCCTAAGACTTGCATCCATCATATATATATTGAGGAAAACAGTAGACCAATCAGACAACCTCAGAGAAGGATGAATCCAAATCTTAGGGAGATAGTGAAAGAAGAGCTCCAAAAACTACTCAATGTAAACTTCATTTATCCAATTTCAGATAGCTTATGGGTTTCTCCTTTGGTTATAGTACCTAAAAAGAATGGTAAATGGAGGGTATGCATTGATTACAGGGAATTGAACAAAGCAACTTTGAAGGATCACTTTCCTTTGCCCTTTATCGATCAGGTATTAGATACATTAGCAGGCAAAAAGTAATTTTCATTTTTGGATGGTTTTAGTGGCTATAATCAAATTCAGGTAGCACCTGAAGATCAAGATAAGACCACATTTACCTGTCCGTGGGGGACTTTTGCCTATCGAGTGCTTCCTTTTGGGTTATGTAATGCACCCGCAACATTCCAAAGAGCAATACTAGGAATTTTTTCTGATCTAATCCATGATTGTGTAGAGGTTTATATGGATGATTTTACAGTTTATGGTAATTCATTTGAAGAGGCATTAGAAAATTTGGAAAAGTCCTTATAAGATGTACAGAAACAAACCTTTCATTAAGCCATGAAAAATTCTTTATGATGTTTACTGAAGGTATTGTTTTGGGGCATCATATTTCAGGAGATGGGATTAAGGTTGATAGATCAAAAGTTGAAGTCATCTCCAAGTTTCCTATTCCAAATTGTCAAAGAGATGTTAGAAGTTTTCTAGGATTTACTGGATACTATAGAATATCTATAGAAAAATTCACTAAAATAGCATCTCCACTCTTCAAACTGCTTACAAAAGACTGTGAAAATTCAAATGGGATCCTGATTGTCAATCAGCCTTTGAAACTTTGAAAACAAGAATATCTGAAGCACCTATTTTGAGAGGACCAAATTGGAAACTCCCTTTCCATATTTCTACAGATGCTTCAGATACAGCTCTAGGAGCTGTGTTGGGTCAAAAGGATTTAGTCCCTTATGCCATTTACTATACCAGTAAAAATTTGACTCCCACCGAGTTGAACTATACTGTGACTGAAAAAGAGTTTTTAGCCGAAAAGAGTTTTACCTCCGAAAGCCATAGCGAGACTAATGGTGAGGGATTGAAGTATGAGTGTGTAATTTGATATTAGTTTATTTTTCTGCAAATTAGATATCAGATTGCTCAAGTTGTTTATGATTACCTCCTAAAGCCATAGTGAGACTAATGGTGAGGGGTCAGAATATGAGTTGATGTAATTTGATTTTAGCTTTACTTTGCTTGCAATTCTTGGATTTCTTTGAGCACAGTTTCTTTTGTATTTAGACAACAGCAAGGGTAATGGGTTTCATGATCAATAGTTCACTGTTTGTTTGATTAGTATAGTGGCACATTTTCATTTTCTTTTAGGAATTAATTTTGTCATTGCATGTTTTAAAACCCTTTTGAAGTTTGACGTTTGGGAAATCATTATAAAGGACATCATTGCCTTGAATATTCATAACCATAATTGTCTTTTAGAATTTCCATCTCACATTAGGAAACCAACCAAGATAAAAACCCCCAAGATAAATAAAAACCTAAAAATGACAAAAGTAAGAGATAGGTTATCTTGCACATATAGTGCGCCACACTTCACAAATTCTTACGAATCCCGATTGACAAATTAATGTAGCAATTTAGACACACTAAATCGACCAAACAAAGACCCCTCCCCATACCGCTTCTGTGAGACTTTGGCTCCGCGTGCTGTGTCACTCTCTCGGAAGCGGGGTCAAAAGAGTATAGGGGTTTGTTGGAAAACCTTAACCTTCGAACCTCGGTCAGGACCCCTCGAGCCAACAAATGGTTCCATTGTCGGGACCGGAAGCATTTTGAGAGAGAGATCAAGTAATGCCAAGACCATATTGGAAACCTGAGAAGAAAGAAATCGATGAGTGGTTTGAAAATCAAGTTCAAGAATTCACAGTAAAATAAAATTGCAGTGCGAAGTTGACTATAGAGAAGTGGAAGAATAAGTACATTTTCACAGAGATCTATGAAATTTTCTTTGTGACATTTGCGATCGAGCTACAAGAGTGGATCGCAAGGCTTGTAGATTTTTAGAAGTGTTGGAAAGACAAGCATATCACACAGTGGACCCTAGAGTTGATCTAGCAGTTGGAGAAGACTGAAAATACCATCACTCACATGGTAGATCATTGGGTGGACAAGGTGGATAAAGATGATTTGTGACGGAATTTGAAATCGACCAATTTTTTTCCTTATTCAGAGGTAGAGTGGAGGCCTCAAGGGTTTCCGTTGCAAGTTTCTAAAAACTTTGCCATTACCGATTAAGATCTTATTATGCGAAAAGAGCATTTGTAGTCATATAGAGTGAATGAGATCCGATCAAAGTAAGGGTACAACGCATAGTGGTAAGTACTACATAACTAATCAAGAAGGAGATCGTATCCGAAATTACCCGCAAATAAATTCTATTGCGCATAGCTCTGTCACGCCACCTTCAAACCCTCATAGGGGTAAGAACTCACCGCCACCACCACCGTAAGACGACTCCACCACCAGAAGATGGTATGGCCTCGCACATGAAGCTACCCACCTTCAAAGGCGTAGGATATGAAGATATGGATCGGTTATGGTTTTTCGCAGGATCGGTATGGACTGCACAAAATGTAGCTAGTGATGCGGTGAAAAGAGCACAACTATCCCTTGCCTTTGAAGGAAGAGCCTTGGACTGGTATATGGGATACATCAACCAGCATACGAATGCAACCATTGAATAGATTAAGAATGCTTTGAAACAACAGTTCAAGAAGCCCAAGTCCTACTCTTAGATAGTGAACGATCTGAAAGATTTCAAGCAAGGGCCGTCCGAGTCCGTATGGGAGGCTGACCAACGCTTAAAGAAGGTAATTAGAGGAGGGTTTCTGTACGATGACATGCATCACACATAGTGGTTCATTGCTATGCTGCTGCCACACCTACACGTGCCAATGGGACATCAAGCCATTGAGTCGTAGGAAAAGGCCTTGGAGATTGATATGAAGCTGGAATTTATGGCAAAAGATGATACCCAGCTAGGAGTACAGCAAATACAAGGCCATCTAGAAGCAATGCACATGGAGATATAGAATCTATGGAAGGAGCGAGGAACAAAGGCTAGCCCTCAAAGATGGTGCATACGATGCAGGGTGAATGGCCACACCAAGGATAACTGTCCTCTCGTTTAAAGGCACTACATACATGTAAAGCCGAGGACCAAGTCCGTTGTTTAGAGAAGCCGTGTGACCAAGTGGGCTGGTGCGAGGTGATTGTCGTGTTGTCAGTTGCATGATACCAACCACCTTCCCCGCCCGCCGCATATGTCCCAGAAATAAATCAACAATGGTGCAGGTTCTACAGATCTGTAGGCCATGATGAACAGAACTATCGGACGTATGATCTAATGATAGATCAAGGAAATCTATATAGGGTACAGTTGGATTCATTGTCACCAAGATCCCCCTCGGTCATAGGTGGCTCCCCAACTAGGGGCAGGGGATGGGGTCCAGGTGGAAGCGCAGGTAGGGGGAGAGGACAACTGATTTGCTATAACTGTGGAGAAATAGGGCACTTTGCAAGGGACTACATGAACCCTGCGAGACAATCCTGTAGATATTGTAGACAACTGGATCATGTGATTGGAGATTGCCTAATTCTGATAGCCAGGATGCAGGAGAAGCAAAGAACACCTACGCAGAATGTACAAAGGATCAAGGCAGAACCTCGACACGAAGTACCAAGTGTTAATGTTATAACATGCAGCGGCATGGCCACCGGAGGAGCTGCAGAGAAAGCTGAGGCAGAGCTTCTTATCCATAAAGCAGCCATTAAAAAGGAAGGTTTAGACTTACAGAAGGAAAAGGAAACCTTTTTTGCAGCTCGCCAAGACTTTGCTAAGGCTGAGGCACCTACTCCTCAAGCGCCTACAAACCTCAAAGCAGATGATGAGGTCAAACCATTCCTGCAGGCATGTATGAAGTTGTTTCGCAACCAAAGGGCCGTTGAAAACCTCCAAGCCTTGATAGACAGCTGCACAGAAAAAAACAACCCCATCTATGGAAATTAAGGATGTGCACAAACTATATAAGCATAAGAGACACACTGGTAGGGAGATGAGGTTGACCACGCAGATCAGTGATTACGAGATGGATCAGGTTATTATGGACTTAGGATTAGATGTGAACGTACTACCTAAACAAACTTGGCAACGAATGGGAGAACCTAAGTTGGAATGGTCCACTATCTAGTTGTGCATGGCCAATCAACATAAGATCATCCCATTGGGAAGACTATCAAAGATCGTGGTAGATATCGCAGGAGTTAAGGTCCAGGCTGAATTTGAAGTCATTTAGATTGTAGAAGATGCGGACCCCTATCTGGCACTCCTAGGATTGGACTGGGCCATCGATATGGGCGGTATTATCAATTTGAAGAAGAGAAGCATGGTGTTTGAAAGTGAAGGAACACGGGTGATCGTACCACTAGACCCCACAGAAGGAGAAAGGTATACGGAGCGAGTGCATGAGGAAGAGGAGGTGGATCACATCTATAAGTTAACTACGAGGGAAGAAGACTGAATCAATTATACGAATGATGGTGTGCTTTGCTAGGAAAAAGATACTGAATGCTCCTCGGACTCTGACGGAGAAATATAAAACTGGCAAAACCAGCTTCATTATGTCTCTGCGCTGCGCTGCCTACGAATCACAAGGGACTTCTGCTGCATATCTTCAGAGGTAAGAGAACTTCCTTACTTCGATGGTTCTGGTAGTATAAAATAATTTTTGCGAACATTCGAAGCTGAGGTTCCCAGAGAATGAAGGTTATGGGCCCATAATCTAGCCATGCATGCAACACCTGCAAGATGGTGGGACACACATAAGGAGGCGTTCCAGGACTGGGAGGAATGTCGGGACATGATGATCCTGCTATTTGAGCCTCTGGTTGAGGTGCACATCAACACGTTCCTTGGCCCAAGGGATCCACATGAACACTTGTTCGCTTGGATGGAAAAGTGGTACGACCGAACTAAAAAGGAATGGGTTCACTTGTTTATTCATGCGTTGGGACCAATCCCTACTGCATGGCACTTGGATGCGGAGCTACATCAACGCAACCGCCACTGGGAAACTTTGAAGGATGAATTCATAGGAACATTTGGACTAACAAGGGGCTCGGAGGCACTTGACGAAGCTCTGCAGGATATAAATACATTTTTGTTTGGTGAATCCAGCTCCTCTGTAGCATTTGGGGCACCAACATGAGAAACACAGATGCAGGATATTGTAAATTGTTGCAATATAACTATAGAAGAGTGCGATGAGGATCCGCACAATGTCTCTATCCCTGAATCGGAGTGGGAGCGTGTAGCTTCGGGATCTCCACTGCAGACTGTGGATGTGACGAAGCCTCTGAAAATGCGGGAAGTCAACATTGGCATGGTAGAGCAGCCTAAGTTGGCTAAAATTGGGGACTACTGGGATGATGAAACTGTAAGAAAAGTTGCTAAATTTCTCACAGAATATCAAGACTTATTCCCAACTAAGTTTTCGGAGCTCAAAGGGATCACAGGGGACCTAGGGGTTATGCGCATCATGCTAAATCTAGATGTGCACCGTGTAAAGCAGCGGCCTTATCAGCTGAACCCTAAGTATAAGCAGAAGGTTAAGGAAGAAATCGATAAAATTCTCACCATAGGTATTATTGAGCTGGTCGAGCAGTCAGATTGGGTAAGTCCGATGGTGGTTCAAGAAAATAAAACAAAGGGATAAATCTGAATCTGTGTGGACTTACGCAAGTTAAATGATGCCTGCGTACATGACCCCTTTCCAACACCATTCTCATATGAGATCCTGGATAGTGTAGGAGGCCAGGAATCATACTCGTTCACTGACGGGTTCTTAGGATACTACGTTTGCCACTGAATGGGGATCCTTCCAGTATATATTCATGTCGTTTGGACTCAAGAATGCCCTTGCTATATTCTCGTGAGTAGTTGTCGCATTGTTCAAGGAATTCATCCACAAATTTCTAGAGGTGTACTTTGATGATTGGATTGTCTTCAGCTTAGTAAAGAAGCATGTTTCAAACTTTCACATGATGTTGGATGCCTGCTGAAAACACCAGATTTCCCTGAATATCAAGAAATGTGTCTTCTGCGTACCCTTCGGAATCTTGCTCGGACATATAGTTTGCCGACAAGGGTTGATGGTGGACCCTGCAAAAGTTTCAGTTATCATTAATCTGGCAGTACCTATGACTGAGAAACAGATGCGTTTGATCCTTGGACATACGGGCTACTACAAAAAATTCATTCAAGGATACGCAATGATCACAGCACCTCTGGAAAAGCTGCTTAAGAAGGATGCTTCATTCTTTTGGGATGACGAGTGTCAGAAGAGCTTTGAGCTACTCAAGGAAAAAATGGTATTTGCGCCTATCCTTATTTTTCCTAATTCGGCAAAGGTATTCACGTTGATGCTCCAGGAATTTCCCTGGGAGCGATCCTTATGCAGCCTGGAGCCGAAGACATTGATCACCCAATCACATTTTCTAGTTGAAAACTCTCGGGTGCGGAGAAAAATTATGCCACCACGGAGAGGGAAGGGTTGGCCATGCTCTGTGCACTACAGAAGTATCAGAGCTATCTGTTAGGAGGGCACTTCAAAATGTTCATAGATCATTCGACTTTGAAGTACCTGGTGAATAAGTCTGTATTGGGGGGGGGGAATCTGCCGATGGATTTTACTCTTCCAGGAGTACGACTTTGAGATCATTGTCAAGCCAGGGAAGTTGAATGCCAGGCCAAATCACTTGTCTTGAATCGAGGGTGGTGAGGAACCGACCAACCTGGAGGAAGGGTTGCCTGATGCGCAGCTATTTTCTATTAAGGTGGTTGATGCGCACTTCGCTGACATCGTTCAGTTCCTGACTACGGGCATGGCACCTGTGGAGTATTCGGTGCAACAAAAGAAGGAGCTAGTAGCCCACGTTGCAGATTTTACCATCATTGCAGGACATCTATATAAGATGGGGAAGATGAAGTGCTATGCAGGTACATCCTAGAGCATGAACGGCATGATATCTTGGCAGAAGCCCACGACGGGGTAGCAGGAGGTCACTATGCAAGGAAAGGAACGATGCAGAAGATCTTAAGAGCTAGCCTATGGTAGCTTACCCTGCAAACTGAGTCTCACAACTACTGTAAAGCCTACGATACATGCCAACGAATAGGAAGGCCATCACGTAGAGATGAAATTCCCCTTCAACCATAAATGGCCCTACAAGCCTTTGACAAATGGACCATCGATTTTGTGGGACCTTTAACCCACCCGGGAAGAAGACAGGTGCGCGTTACATTATAACTACTACTGATTATGTGACTAGGTGCACAAAGGCACAAGCAGTGAAGGACTGCACTACAGATACCGATGTGCACTTCATCTTTGAGCGGATTCTGACCAGATTTGGATCCCTAAAAATCTTGATGAGTGATAGAGGTACGCACTTCGTCAATGAAACAATACAGGCCTTGACGGAAGAGTTTCGGATCCATCATGCGAAAATCACCCTATATCATCGTCAAGCAAACGACGCGGTCGAAGCTTTCAATAAGGTCTTGGAGCACGCACTAACGAAGGTCTATAACATTGATCGCAGCAACTGGGATGTGCGCATTCTGTCTATTCTATGCGCTTACCGAACCACCTGTAAGAAGTTGACATGGAAATCACTGTTTCGGATGGTCTATGGTAAGGGGGCCGTTATGCCCATGGATTATATTGTTCCTAGACTGCGCATCACATCCTTCACCAATATGGCAGAGTTCGATATCTTGGAAGAGCTGTTAGCATAGCTTGTGGATTTAGAGGAAGATCGTTTCATCGCCAACTTCCATCAGTAGGTTCAGAAGGCACGCGATAAGGCCTGGCACGATTGACATATTTTTCAAAAAACCTTTGCAGAAGATGACTTAGTCCTGTTATATGATATTCAGTTTGCAAAATGCCCAGCAAAGTTTCAACAGCACTGGCTTGGGCCCTATACGATTAAGGAATCACTGATGGCAGAGCTGTTCGATTAGCTACCCTGCGTGGCGATATGCTACCCAGCAATATCAATGGCAGTCGGCTCAAACCATATCGGATTAAATGAATATATAACCAGAGTAGCTGTATGAAGTGGGATAGCCCCACCAAGGAAGACAAGCACAGTAGGTACCATGCTCCGCACAGGAGGCAGCCGTAGGATTGGAAGCCTAGGGGAGTATGCCAAAGACACAGGAATAAACATAGATGGAATAAACTCAGAAAATAGCAGATGTGATGGAAGCGTAGGAGGTATGCTAAAAGCACAGGGGTGTGATGGAAGCATAGGAGGTATGCTAAAAGCGCAGGGGTGCGCTAAGTGCACTAAGGGTGCGAAAACTAGCCGTTGGACCAGTCAAGTCGGGTAAAAAGAAAAAGTTACCGTTGGAAGGAGTGGGCGGTCGGCATTTAATGAGGATATTTTTGGATATTTTTTACCGTTTACTTGATGGTAAGTTCCAAGTGAAGTTTACCCTACCGTTGGGCGATCGCCAAAGCTATAAAAAGGGCAGGCTAGATCAGACAAGAGTTTTGTATCACTTTAATAGCTTGTACTTGGCATGTTTGTCCTTGACAAATTTGTGTTGTAAGAATTTATATGCCTCTAGCATATCTTTCATGTCTGAGCAACCTGCTCCCTCTGAAATTAGCAATCCTGAGTTTTTCTTTCACTCTAGGATGACGGCCATGAATCCTGTTGAACCCTCGGAACCAGTGGCCTTGGCGGAACAAGGAACTAAGGGAGTGGTGGAGATTGAGTCCGAAGTTGAAGAAGTTTTCTCCACACCAGTTATCAAGAAGGGAAAGGAAAAAATAGAAGGCTCAGGGAAACCCCCAAAGCCCACGAAATGGGTTGGAGGGAAGCCCCGCACTTCCCCGATAAACGTAAAATTCCCGTGGGCGACGCCCCAGGCGCGTGTTGCTCAAGAGGAGGCCCAGCCTGCCAACCTGACCAACTGGTTACCTCCCTTCATCCGGCCACACAGGCCCTTGACGCGCATGCTGAAGAACCTCGACGGTCTGATCACTTATCTGCAGATGCCACTGACCCCGGGAGAGGTCCCCGTTATTGGTGAACCTTTTGGAAGACTCCATGAGATCAAATTTGACGACCACGACTTGGCCAGTTTGGAGGCCTTCCCTGAGCTGGCACCTGAGTTATACCTTGACCTTATTCAGGAAGATGATGGGATAAAAATTGTTCCCCAGCGCTGGGTACGTGGATTGGCTGGGTCCGAGCTCCTGAACCTGCTAAGGATGCCCCACTTCGGTCACTACAATGTCACGGACCAGCTAGCCTGACAATTGCTTGCCCTAATTCATGATGGCTTCCTGTGGATCCAGGATAGGATACCCATCGATGTTGCGCTAGTTCATAGAATTACTGGCCTTCCCATGAATGGACCAAACCCTCTGGAGCGCGTGGGAAAAAAGTATGAGGGGGAAACTGTTGAGTACGTGCGCAAAACCTACCACGTGGAGCGAAATACTCGAGGCTTAATAATCAAGTCTATCAGCAACCAAGGCACGCAGTTGGGCACCATGTTGTTGGTATGCAAGATGATGAGAAAATGTCAGGTCACCTTTATCCCTGCATACATAATTCAGTTAGCAGGTGTAATATTCCAAAATTAGCATGCAACTAATTGGAATATTGATTTTTGTTTTTATCACCTAGCAGTTGAATAAATGGGTAAGGAGGCCCATGCATAATAAAAATATGAATAAAATCCCTCATAATGTGAAAAGGGATCATCATAGGAGCTGGAATTCACACCCTCAAGTGTGAAAAGGGGCCTCCTGAGGAATTGAGGGAGGTTTACTATATTTATCCACATCCAGGCTTGAGGCCAAGCTACCTCCTTCAGCTACAACACATTTTATGTTTAGAGCTGGATTGTGTTGCAGGGTGTTGCAGTGGAGGGTAGATAACACCACTTCCGGAGCTTGTTTTTCAGAGGAGGAAGTTTTATTTCCTTTGGGAGATCGGTGAGGAAGATTTTGGAGCTTATTGCAGATCTTGGCACTTGGCCAACATATTTTCCATCTCCTACAGCACGGTATCCCTCAATGACTGCATTATTTCTGTGACCATTTGCAGTGAGGGGTTGCATTGTTAGATTGGAGGGTGAGATCTTCGGTGATTGGATCAGCCTTTCACCTAAAGGATCCCTTGGATGAGATTGATTCATCACATGCATCATCTACAGTCATCTTCATCCAGATCATGAGTTGCAGCTGCTACTCAGCCCTAGGGCTGCACTCCGGCATTTTTTGCTTTTTGCATATTTCAGGAAATCCTTTTCGGATTGTCTTGGAATTGAGTTTGGGAGTCTAGATATTCACTCCCAACATTGTATGAGCTATATCATTGCAGATCCATGTATTTAAATTCTCCAGCAGCAGTTATATTTAATAAAACTGCGCTGTCATGGCCTTGGGCATTATTTATGTAGCAGGGTTCTTCATATTTCATGTACATGTTTTCTTGAGGCTTGTTGTGCCTAACTTGAGAGATTATTTCCTCAAGATTCTGTATATTTTTGCTGCTATGACATTAATATGATGGCTATCTATTCTTCTCACATTTTATGAGTTGAATTACACTGCTATTTCCAGTTTTGTGTTCATGTATTGCTGCTTTCCCATTTGGGAATATTAAAGTGGTATCAGAGCATAATCTTGGCTCAGCCTGTGAGTTCCAGCCATTATGCTATCAGAAGAATAAGAAGACAAAGAGAAGAATCAAGATCATAATGATGGAGAGAATTAGCTTTGTCACATCACTATTTAGATCTAGAAAGAACCTCTCCGAGGAGGTTAAGCGGATGAAGGAGAAGAGATGCAATGAAACTCCTAGAGGGTTTCAAGAAGAGGAAGGGCCATGTACTTCCTATTATCAAAGAGGAAAAGACAAGAGGCATGAAGGACACTTGGAATCTGATATTCTAATAAGGTACCTTGGAGAATACAAATCTCAGCCTAGAGCTTTCAAGGAGGCTCTAGCTCTTCCTCAGTTTATCCAGCTGGAAGAAGAAAGGAGGCCCTACAGCAATGGGATGATGAGAGGCAATAGATTTCTATTGTCCACTTTTGATGGGTCGCGTACATGTGCAAAAAAGGCTTGGGTAATGAAGCTAGAGGCATTATTCCTACTACATCCAGTGGTAGAGAGAGGTTGTAGAAATTGCAACGCTGCACCTTGAAGGTGAAGCAAGCACTTGGTGGTTCAGCCATGTGAGTCATGCAAGGGTGTCTACTTTTGCAGATTTCACTCTGAAGGTGATCAAGAGATTTGATAAAGAGAAATCAGAGGAAGAGAAGCCCTCACCACCATTGGAAGAGGCATTTACTAGCATTGTTACAACCATGGAGGAGAAGCCTTCATCTTCAGTAGTTTAGGGGGCCAACACATTGGAAGGAATTCTTGCAGCCATACAAGATACTTCCAAATTTCACCAAGGTATGCCTAAGTTTCCATCTCTTATCATTTCAGCAAATATTATGGAGGGATATACACCATTTCATACTGCTAATATAGAGCAATAGAATTGCACTGTGTTGTGCAACCTTGAGTTATTCAAGGAAGGGATGAACTACATCCAACCTCTTGAGTTGAAATGTAGAATTTCTGAAGGAAGGTTGAGTGTGATCCCATGTACAATGGTTGACTATGACTTCAGCATTGTACCTTGCTTTGAGACAGTACATGTATCACCTTGCATACCTACAGCGTTGTACATAAGCAACAATGAAGAGATGAGGACCCATTCCTTATGGGATCATTCCAATGGCAGCTTCCTTCGTGAAGCAATGGAGGAAAAGATGATAGATGGTAGACATCTTGAAATTAGAAATATTTTCTCCTTTCTAGATGACCCCTTCTCAATGAGAATTCCAAAGCTCAAAGAGAAACTTCTACCTGCAGCAGATCCAGAACCTTATTGGTTTTGGAAGGCCATTGATGAGAATAAGGTCTCATGGAGAGATCTCATGGGAGGTGCACTTCAACATATCATGGAGTGCAAAGTTCTTCAACAGCTTGAGGAGGTTTTTTCCTCATCACACTTGGATCCTTATGGATTCAAGTTGGTCATTGGTGTGAGATATTCTCTAGGAGATCTCCGAGGAGTTGCATTTCAATATCCCATGAAATGCAAGAAGGAAAATCTGATATGGGAGGATGGTAGTCTTCATTGGAGGAGTACCAAGATGGAGAATGGTAGGAAACATCCACAGGTGGATGAATGGATGTGGATGGAGATCAAAAGGCTGGTGAGCCACTTGCATATTTATGACATCGGGCAGCAAGAGGCATGGTTGCGTTGGCTACTCTTGAAAGAGTTTGGCCATCATGTGACATATCCTCTTTCTAAGAGCATGTGGGTGGAGAAAGCGTGGCAGGATACTTGACATTCTTCATATCAATCATTATGTTTTCACCACATGATTTTTATGATGGGGTTCTGAGGAGGCAGCAAAAACTCTTGTTGCTTTGGTTTTTCTTGGGAGAGTTTTGAGCATTGGAAAAGGTATGAATTCACCATGTATTTATTTACTTTTTTCCTTTGAACATTACTCTTTTTATTCTAGAAAAGTGATATATTGAAGGATTATGATAGAATTGCAAAGATTAATGTTTATTGTGAAAATTAGCTAAAATATTGTCTTTTATTCTTAATAGGAAACAAATGAAGTGGGAAACCACCTTTCGAAAGGCAAGAGGCTTTCTTCAGAGTAATTGGTTGCTCCTCCAAAGAAAGGGTCGTATCTAGACAAGAAGGGTGAAATCAGAACGGACAACAAAGCATACCGAGCCACTGCCACAGCCTAAGAAGACCAAGTGTTAGCTAAAAAGGGAGAAAAGGGTGCTAATCCCTCAAGATCTTTCGATCCCATGATCACTATTCAAAGTCTATCGTTATTTCTCAGTATTATCTCGCCGTTTGGGAAGGCGCACATGTAGAAATCGGGCGGGTTGCTAAATTTATTATTATTGAAAATTCTTTTGTAACTCTGTAATTTCTCATTGACTCTCATGATCAGCGAGCGACTATTGTAACGCTATTATTCCCAATTAATACATGATCTAGTTGCTGTTCCATTTCTTGATTCTGGATTAACCCAGCGGTGTTTCACTGGTGGCTAAGGGCCTGGCCCTGGTGGATCTATCTGCTGTTTGTATTATTATATTTCAATTATCGTTGTGTGACAGTTTTCATTTTTTTTCATTACAGCTTTCAAGTTTAATGATTTACTGCTTAATTGCTTCATAATATCGGTGTGTTATATTGGTGAATTTCGTTGCCTTTCCTTTTTTGATTTAACAAGAATCGTAATCTCTGTATAACATGTCTTGTTATTCTTTAAGAGAGCCACGTTGTTTAGTATTTTCTGTCCCATTGCAGTCGTTGTTCCCATCTATTTTCTGTTCCAATTCAGTTTGTTGTTCCGATTCAGTTTGTTGTTCCGTTCAGTTTGTTGTTCAATAGAGTTTTGTTGTTCAATCCTATTAGATAGAAGTGTTGTTCAATTCCAGTAGTTAGAGTTTGTTGTTCCTTTCTATTATTGATCAATTTCATATTTCTGTTCATTTCAGTTAATTAGTTTAATTCATTACTACAAAGAACTGGTTTTGCTTTTGAGAGCTTGCCTAGTTTACTTTCATTAGCAACATTAGTGATTTAGTTCAACTTCCATTTCCATTTAATTGTTTTAATGCGAATATCATCAACTATAAAGGACATCTGGTTATTGCTACCTTCGTTCTCAGATTGATTGTCTTGTTTTCATTTGATTTCAATTGCATCAGTTGCTAAAGGAAAGAGTTATCATTACTACATCCTTGACTGATGACTGCAGAGTGAATGATTGGATTTCAGAGTATTTAATTTCATATCATTGTAGTTAGATTTCATTTCCAAGCATTTGTTTACTCTTGTATTTACAACACTGTACTACATATTGCAAAGCATTACTCTTAGATTGAATTGTAGCCTCAGACAGAGTACACTCTTGAAATAAAAAATCGTACCTGGATTGATAATTAATGTAGGATAAATAGGCGTTTAAAAGACACCTTCTATACCTCAACAGAGAGCATAGAGCAAGGGCAGATTTGCTCTCACACTTTGCATAATGTTGCAGGAGTAGGAGATGGCACTATCATGGTGCAAAGGGGCTACTCCTTAGCCTTAGATGATCAGGAGGTACTTCCACTTTGGAAGGAATTTCCTATATGTAGCAGCGTTATGGGAGATGTATTTGACAATAAGCATTTCAAATAATTGAGCTATGAGTTGGCAGGAGCCTATTTGCGTAGGACAACAGCGCTATCTCTTGGGAGCTTGGGTTTATTGATGGAGTGTCCCCAGGATCACTTCACACCAAGATGCACTTGGTGAACAAGGAGGAGGTGAGATTGGATGGAGTAGTGGATGGAGAAATCTATTACTGTGATATGTTCTTCTTGACTTGGATTTCCAAGCATAAGAAGGAGGATCCCCATGCAGCATATGATTCATTTCTCTTCATGAGAGTATGTCATACCACTATGGAGAGCTTGTTCATGGATCTTATCATCATCTTATTTTTAGTACATGGTAATAATCTTGCGTTTGCATTTATTGATTGTCTAACACAATATTTGCACTCTTACCATTCATATTCAGTGCATTGCTCCACAAGAGGGCAAGCTTTTCATTGGGCTCCATGGGCAATTTTTTTCCAACTACTGTGATGGAGACAACCATATTTTGTGTGGCCTTGGGAAAGTGTTTTATCATTTCATGTATGTTCAGTTAATGTACCCAGCCATTTATGATTCATTAGTAGATGTGATGACATACATAATTAGCCATGTATCAAGAAACAACTTGCCATGTAATTTTCTGAAACAGCAGTTCGGAAAACTGCGTTGTAACCACATGGGAGACTGTTGGTACCTTCTAGAACTATATGAAACCTTAAGAAATCTTCTCATTTGGATTCCATATGATGATCATGTCTTATTCATCATATATGAGACGGTTTTGGCCAGCTTGATTCAGAACGTTGGAGATATCTTTGGAGATCTAGTCTTCATCTTGCCACTTGAGGGAAATATTATTCCAGCCCAAGATCAACATGTACTATAAACTTATCATAAGTGGAGAGGAGGATAGCGTGGGGTAGACTATTTTTTCTACCATGATCATATTTTCAGCCCACCTACATTACAGGAGCTCAAGGTGGAGGGGGATTTTCAGGAGTTGCCATGTGGAGAGGTAACTCATTTTGTATGGATGATAGCTTGGGATGGAGGATCCACATGGGAATGATGGTTCCCAATGCATTTCAGATTCCATGCCTCAAATATACCTCTAGACAATACATTGTTGCCTCCATGGATATTTCACTTTTACATGATGATATCTATTTGGGATGTTCACCAAAAGCTAGCTTGCATACTTGGGAGGGGAAACTTAGAGATATGCTGATGAGACAGCATCTTAATCCTTGGAGGATTTTATCATATGGGGATGATACAAGAGGAGAAGAGGAGGCTCTTTAGTTCTATCCTTGCATTTTCTTGAGAACAAGCAACATTTGGGAGGGGAGGACTGTAATATTCCAAAATTAGCATGCAGCTAATTGGAATATTGACTTTTGTTTTTATCACCTAGCAGCTGAATAAATGGGTAAGGAGGCCCATGCATAATAAAAATATGAATAAAATCCCTCATAATATGAAAATGGATCATCATAGGAGTTGGATTTCACACCCCAATGTGTGAAAAGGGGCATTTTCATGTGGACAAGGTCAAGTTTGACCAAGTCAACAGCGCTAGGATAGGAGGTGGAGATCATCTTTAGAGACAACACAGAGATAGTGGGAGGAAGATTCCTTGACGGAGGAAACCCTAATGAGTGGGACCCAAGGTGAGAGGGCTTCCATTTGTATAAAAGGAGGGCAAGGCATCCATATGAGGATATGATATGGATTATTGAATTTGTGTTCTGCATGACTTTTGTGCTTTCTTCAACTGTTTAGTTGAGATTGTTGTGCTGCTTAGCACAAGGCATTCTTGTTTAGGAGTTCCTTATCCTTTCTTTAGATGCCTTAGGAGGGATCTTGTACTATTTTTCTCCACATCCAGGCTTGAGGCCAAGCTACCTCCTTCAGCTACAGCGCAGTTTCTATTTAGAGCTGGGTTGTGTTGCAGGGTGTTGTAGTGGAGGGTTGATAACACCACTTCCGGAGCTTGTTTTTTAGAGGAGGAAGTTTTTTTTCCTTTGGGAGATCAGCGAGGAAGACTATGGAGATTATTGCAGATCTTGGCACTTGGCCAGCATATTTTCCATCTCCTACAGCACAGTATCCCTCAATGACTGCATTATTTCTGAGACCATTTGCAGTGAGGGGTTGTAGTGTTAGATTGGAGGGTGAGATCTTCAGTGATTGGATCAGCCCTTCACCTGAAGGATCCCTTGGATGATATTGATTCATCACATGCATCATCTACAACCATCTTCATCCAGATCATGAGTTGCAGCTGCTACTCAGCCCTAAGGCTGCACTCCGGCATTTTTTCCTTTTTGCATATTTCAGGAAATCCTTTCCGGATTGTCTTGGAATTGAGTTTGGGAGTCTAGATCTTCACTCCCAACATTGTATGAGCTATATAATTTTAGATCCATGTATTTAAATTCTGTAGCAACATTTATATTTAATAAAACTGCGTTGTCATAGCCTTGGGCATTATTTGTGTAGCAAGGTTCTTCATATTTCATGTACATGTTTTCTTGAGGCTTGCTATGCCTAACTTGAGAGATTATTTCCTCAAGATCCTATATATTTTTTATGTTATTACATTAATTTGATGGCTATATTTTCTTCTCATATTTTATGAATTTATTTACACTGCTATTTCCAGTTTTGTGTTCATGTATTATTGCTTTCCCATTTGGGAATATTATAGCGGGCCAATGCGGGAAAGGGTTCTGCTTCAACTGGGTCCAGTATTTGTGCGATGAGTTTCTATCTAATGCCCGAGAGTCCCAGGAGCATGGACGAGCCCTTTTTTATTCCTGGTTGTTGTTCCTCATAGCGTTGGTCACCTAGGAAGCCCCTGCGGAGTCAGTCCTCCCTGAGCTCACCCCAGACATGTGTGAAGGGGCTCGTTATGCGCACTTGTGGGATTCCAAGGATGCGCAGCGCATCAAGGACAACCAAGTCTTCTGGGTCCTCTTCTAGAGCAGCTTGGCGGCAGATATCAATTCCTGACCATGCTTGTCGCCCACATTATATGACAGATACAAAATCACTACGGCCTTCCAGGTAACTATGCACAAAATCCAACTTCAAGGCCACAAGGATAAAGCCTGGACCTCTCTCCCTTATATGGTAGTGGACGAATAAATTGACAATGTAATTGTGCTCTGGCCTCCTAACTGGAAGATTGGCTTCAAAACCAGTGCGAAAGGCACCAAAGGAACTAGCACGATGCAAGTAATCCCACCGGTCATCATTAAGGATACCGGAGGACCAAGCAAGAGCATAGGGAAGGACACGGGCGCAGCCACACAAAAGGATGCGCAGCAGAAATAGATCACTGAGAAGGATGCCGAAGCAAGAGACTCAGGTCAATTTGCAGCTAGATCTAGGTACAGAAATATTGCATGTAGGAGGAACTACCTCCCCCCGAGGCACAAAGAGAACAAGCGAGCCTGTCAAAGGGCCCTGAAAGAAGCAACTCTCTCAACGGACAGAACGAGATGATACAGTCACATTGACCGACGAAGACCTTGAAAAAATCGCCGATGCAATCACTCTGGCCATGGAGGACAGATGGGTAGCCTTAGAGGAACAACAGAAAGTTTTGGTCGACACAATCCAAGCTGAGCTCCATGCGCTACAGCTGAAGACAGACACATTGCAGACCATTGTGACTCAGGTACACACACCCCAGACACCACCATCACAACACTAGTTACAAATGAAATCTGCCTTAGTTCTCTACCTGGCATAGCCCTTGTGATCATTCCACCCGACCTGGGAATGCAATTCCATGCTAGTACAGAAGTCCAACTGAATTTAGCCAGGCTACCACATGAGGCATTGCAGGGTCTCCACACCTCCTTATTTCAGGAAATTCACCATCAGGACCAACAAGTGCACCAACAGCTCGGTGTGGCTGAACAAACAATCGATGCAAAGAACACTGAAGTGTGCCTCGCCACTTCGAAGCAAACAGAGCTCGAAAACTTGATTCACCAACTCTGTGCAGATGTTACAGCAGAAATTCCGGCCACAGCCACCCCCAGGCTAAGATTGAATGGATGGTAGCAGCATTGAAGGCCTCCAGGATGGAGGTTCAATTGGTCAAGACACAGATGGAGAAGCAAATCGCAGATCTGCAGGCTAAGTTGCAGCCTGAAACACCTCCAGAGGTACGGGCCCAGCGAGCTGTGTTGGTTACCGTGGCTACGAACGTCATTACAGGGTAGATCGCGCAGGGCGCCCAATTACTGGAAACAACCATGCAGATATAGATCAAGGTCCAGCGCGACCCGATCCTGCGACAAATAAAACAGGACCTGGGGTAGAAGGAAGAATAGTTTGAGAAGATAGAAGCCACCCTGCCCACTTTGGTTTCTGCTCAGTGCTTGGCACGGATACGAACCAGCCACACCTTCCAAAAATATATGGATGAACTTCAACATAAAAAGAAGGTCCTTGGTGACTGCCTGAAGCCTTGGGCTGACGAAGCCTTCAAGCTCTCTTAGGATGCTGATGTTGTTGTTAAGCAGCTAAACCAAACTCTGGAGAGTGTCACCGCTACGACGAAAGGTCCGATTTCGCAGAAATTGGTCGATATTGCGCAAAATGGTGCAGCTCAGAGCAAAGGTGTGGTTCCCCCATTGGTTGAATCGACCGGACAGGCTATGGGCAAGCAGGGAGACCCCACCATCACAAAGGACTCGGACCACCACACCTTGTGTTGGGGGACCGTTGGGGACAGTAATCTCTTCGCGTCGCGACCTCATTCCTCCATTTTGTATATTTTTTGTATTATTTAGTCTAACGCAGTGGGTTTGGGTTTTTGGGTGGCCAAAGCCCCAAAACACCGTAATGGATCAAGGGTAGACTGAAGAGTCTCGCAAACCACAAATATGGACCATTGGACATGCGTAGTTAAATCGGTATAAATAGATGAATCTTTTAGTCTTTTACTAGAATGAATTGAGATTAATGCTGGGTTACCTATTGTTAGATTTGTTGTTGGGTTGTTTGGGTAAGGAATCCTACTAGATGTGTGCATGGAGATCCTCAAATTTTGTCGTGTGCGGCACCCGTCAAGTTGTGTGCGCAGCAAGATTTTGGGATTGTAAGAGGATTTTAGTATTAATATATATGCAAAGTACTATTGGCTATCTGATGTTATCTGGATATTTTTTGTTATGATTGATGTGAACTTGGGTTGTCTGATTAAGTTTCGAAAGTATCTAGTTGATATCTACAAAAGTATCTTTGTTTTTGTCATATGAATCTATGATCTGTTAATTGCTGCAATTATAGTTGATGTGCTGATAAATTGGTATTATGCACGTGGATGAAAATTTAATTACTAGATCTGTGCTCTGTTATATAATTCTGCGAATAGATCTATTAAATACGAGCTCTATAGGTTGGGAACGCATACCTACTTTACTTACCTTCTCTCTCTCAAGGTGCGGAAACCTGGTTCCCACACCCTCTCATACTACTTCGGGTGAGACTTTGGCCTACGCAAGCAGGTCACTGCCGAAAGGGATAGTAGTATAGGGGTTTTTTGGCAAACCTTAACCTCCGAACCTGGGTCAAGACCCCTCGATCCAACACTCTTCCTCTATTGCTTCAGTTGCTATAATGGTTGTTGTTGACTTCCCTTTTGTTTTCTACCTACAAAAAAAATTATCCATGACCATAATTAACATAAAAAACATCATACTTCACATGTTCCAATATCTCCCTTAATTCACTCTACCAAATCGGCTTTGTACTAATCCTTCTTCTGTTGATTTTGCAACTTTTTTCCTCCAAGAGCATTCTGTCATTTGTATCTTTGTCTGCTTTTCATTATTTCCTTCTTCTCCAACCAATTTAACCTCTATATTATGAGGTTCACAGAGAATTCTAGCTCGGATACCAAATGATGTTGTCCTAACACTGGTTGTGTGAATATGTCAGCTTTAAAATCCCACAAGGCCCAAACTCGGGCGAAAAAGGCGCTTCCTTCATCCAATTGTGGGATATAGTCCCTTCTACACCTAAATCAAATGAATAATATGGAATGGGTCCCTTTAAAACATTTATGAGCCCACAAATTTGTTAACTCATGCCACATAGGATCCTTTAATATAAGTGTAAAGGGGGAGGGACAAGCCCCTTTCATAAAACCACCAGATTCAAGAGTTATAACATATGCGCATGGCCCAATCAAGCCTTGGCCCGCATGGAGCCCACTTAACCAGTGTGTGTGTGTGTGTGTGTGTGTGTGCAAGCGACTGTTTTGAACATTTCTATGATGTGGTATCGATCCTTCGCTCATAGCCCCTTTCTCTAATCATAAAGATCTTGTCAATATGCAAGTGACTAAGGGTTATGATATTGGTCTCTACCACTCTTTTATCCACCCGGGTAAATTCTTCCAGGACATGCAAGCTTCTCTGTTGGTATTGTTAACCAATGTTCCAACTTCATGTCCCCGCCCTCACACGTCACCCTGGATAGCCCAAAGATGTGTAAAAATAATTTCGTCCAAGAAACAGACTTTAGGAGATAGAAATTAATTATGTTAATTGTAGTTCCCGACCTCTGTCAATTAACGTTCCTGGATCTTTTTGAATATGTGCAAATAATAAACCTCTGGGTGGAGTTAGCAGTACTGGTGGGTCCCCTTATCATTTTCCCCCCCAATTAATTTATGTTGCATCATGATGGCTCTTTACACATTGACTGATATTCCACATCATCCCAACTTGAGTCAGCCCTGTTTTTCCTTGGCGTGGTCCCTCTTCAATCTTCTAGGGAAGATCCTCCGGCCCGAGGCTGTCCCTTAATGAGAATATTGCGATAGAACTTCAACTATTGTTTCTTAACCTCTATCAATTGACGATCCTCCTTCAAGGCCTTTAAAAAAATAAGTGTTTTCTTTTTCTACTTATACTCCATGCTCGTTTTTGCTATAAAATTACACAAATACCTGCGCTCATCCTCAACCTTTCCCAATTCTTCAAATGTTATGATTTCGCTATGTCTTTCCTCCTCATAAATTTTATTAAGTTGGATCATTGATCTGACTCTTTTATCAATGATCAACAATTGATATTTGGATCTTCTGCACACTCCTCCCTATGGCCTCCTTTCAACCCTCTATAGCCTCCATGTTTCTGCTATGCCACTCTAATTCTATACGATATTGTTTTCTTTAAGGAATGATCTTTAGAGCGCTCTCCCTTCTGATCCTTTCTACAATCATTCTTCAACCTATGTCTATGTGCACAATCCCTCCTAAGCCTCACTGCATCTAGTAAGTCATGCAGTGCCCTTGCTTGTTACAAACACCAAGGTTTGTTCTCATAAATATAATATGATTACTAACAAACACCAATTTTTGTTCCCAAGGATGATCTCTGGACCCCATGCAACAACTGTACACTCAAACTAGTATACAAATCATGTTACAATGCCTTATCATCTCCACTTCAACTGAGTAATTCAAATTCCATGCATGCATTAGTTATTTTGAGTTGATTGATCAGTTAACTGACATATCTTTGACTTATATTGTTTTCCCTCTACATAAATGACCTTCAACTGACTCTATCAATAGCTACAGGCCTGTTAACTAAATACAACTGAAAATAACTGAACTAGATTGCTAAAATTTAGCAATCACACATGCATGACTGAACTCGAAGCCCACTAATGGGAATTTACTGAGCTAACTGAGTGAAAAGATCCATGTCACACTAGTTAACTGCCTCCAACTTGTCCCGCTGATGTGGAAATTAGATTTACTCAATTTGACTAAGGCTAAATTCAAATTGAGCCTTTCTTGCTACATTTTTTCAACAAAAAGACACTAAGCCATATAAGAAGCTAAAGAAGATTCCATAATGGAAGCAAAGATAGATGCAACAAGAAATGGCATATTGTAAGAAAAACTCGTAGCAACAAATGACATTATAATGGAATCATAACTTGGCATAAATTAGGAATCCAAAAAAGAAGCTATTTTCGATGTCATACTAGAAGCAAAATAGGAAGTACAATTGGGAGAAAAACTAGAAGTACAAATGGACACAACAATGGAAGCAAGAAAGGAAGAAATTGTTCTCGATGCTAAACACGACGCTATTTCCGACGCCCAAGTGAAATGCATTGTAGTGTCATGTTTTGCACTGCTAATTGAACCCAATTCGCAAGCCCAAATACACTGATTTATGGCGCTAACGACATGTTTTTTTTATAATGTAAATATATTAAAAAATATATTAGATGTATATTTATTTTATGGATATTTTTGTATATGAAGGGGTCATCACTTCTAGCTCAGAATCACAAGACCTTTAATTAATAATCACTAGCTATGGAAGTACCATTGGTGGATGGTTTAACCTTCTTTTGGGGTTAGGATCGAACCGTGGGAACTTGATTTACTTCAAAGTAGTACTTTTTACTAATTTCCTTCCAAGCTTAGTCTTAAAGAGTATCAACATGATCCATTAGAGGTTTCCAAGATTAGTGAAGAAACACTAATATACAACTCCAATGTGGTCAGCAAGGCCCAAAATATTCAAAAGAATCATATGGGGATATGACAACATGTGGCCCAAGAGGTTAGCATGGTCCTGTGGGGGTTGTTGTATTTGTGGCATGGTTGCTTCTCAAAAGTGTTTAGTGACTAATGAAATTATGTATGCAAGGGAACATGTTATCAAGAATCCTAATATGAAATCATTTGAACCTTTATATGATATTCCTACCAAATAAGTAAATGAATTACATCAACTTACTTAGGCATATGCCAAGAAAATCAACAAGTTTCTCACTACTGTTGCATTACCTTGATGAAAGAGACCTACCAAAAATACCTTTACCTAGATGGAAGAATCTACTCTAGTTACACTTTTAAAAGAACCAATAGCAATAAAATGGATAAGAAAGAAATGGCAAAATATTTTAATACGTGTGTAACCACTATCTTGAATAAATGCTTAATAAATTATATCCTTGACGAAAAGGAAATGGTTGAATATTACAATGACAATTGATAAACTTCTATTTCCATGCTTGTTAAAATAGATGAAAGAATATATTGACCAAAAATTTTGAAGATGCCAAAAACGTGCAAAAAAATGAATAATGATTTTGGTAGGGAACATAGGAAATGGGGATGCTAAATTTTCTCTTAAAAAACTATTTTGACTCCTCAAATTTACCCCTAAAATAATGAGCTTCAAGTTAAAGATTCCATAAATATGAAGTGTGTCCTACATCATATTAAAAAAATATTGAAAGAACTTATGCGTATAAAAACAAACTCTGGAGAAGATACCTTTAATCAAATAACTTAGAAATTTTATTGTAAAAAAGACATTACTTCTTTAGAGTCATGTGATCTTGCTAATTTGAATGTGAATTTGGAGGATGTATCCATGGATATGATTGAAATTATCATTATACTAACCATCATGAAAATACTTTTTCACAATGGTTTAATTCTATGAAATTTGTGGAAAATAAATTTTTGGACCAACAAAAATAAGCTCAAGTATGAATTCATGATGCTAAAGACAAAGAGGTTTAAGATGAATTCAGATTGAAAACCAGCAGCCAAATTCTATATCTCCTTATATAGAAGGCGATGGAAAATAACATTTAGAAGATAACAGCTAAGGCAAGATGTTGGAAGAAGAACCGAAATTGGAAGTGCTCAGAGAGTCATGGTCACCTTCCTCCATAGCTGGGAAAATGATGGAACATCAAACATACCCTAGGAAAAACTAGACCAATTCCATAAAATTTGCAAATAATGGGAGAAACACATTGCCACGATGGAACCCTAGAATAAACTCATGTTAGTTCCTCAGGATGGTGAGCACCCCTCTCAGTAGCCTGTGTAGAAATTTTAATACAAAATATGTATTTCCTGGATTCTCCTTATCTAACAATTGTATGCCACTGTTAAATACAGAATCGCTTCTACAAAACATTTGTGGAATTTGAAACACAATCGCCAATCACAATATCATGAAGAAAGATAAATCACACATAACACATATAATTTTACCGGGACAGCATAAAGCTAAAAAACCCACTATCTTCTATTATTTATTATATCATGGATCATGAAACAATTACATACAAATCTCTAATCCAAGAGCTCTCAGTACATGAGCTAACTGTCTCACACTGTCATACAAAAATTGGCAAGTTTCTTAGCCAATTTATTTCCTTCATACAACCTGCCTCCACTGCACAATCCCTGCTAATAGAAATCCCTGAAAGAATGGAATCCTACTTGCCTTGACTGTGCAATCCTCATGGGCACATCCAATGTGTGTGTGGTTGCATGTGTGCAACTGATAATGTCACAACTAATAGTCAACTTCCCTTTCCCCTATAACTCAATTGGGTCTCCACTGGAACTGACATGCATGCAGTTAATAGTAGTAAATCTTTCGTTACATGTGAGACCATTGATTGTGAATTAATTAATAATTAATTCACTTTATCTCTCACTAGTGTATCTTGAGTTACAACTAGCACAACTGATTTTAACTCACTTAACTGAGTTAAACTACTTTAAAACTTTCATAACTGCACTTCCAACTCTGTTACAACTTCGAATCACTCTATTACAACTAATTCCACTTGCATGTCCCACCAACCAAACTCTTAACTCGAAATTCCTATAGCTAACTGATTTTCCACTTCAGTTAACTATTTCCAAGTGCTCATTGAGAATGACTATTGTTTATTGTCCAACTATTATGAAGGGATAATAATAGTCGACATGCATCAATAAATAGACATGTAATCTATAAATAGAACTTGCACATACATCTATAAATATACCTCATCTATAAATAGAATTTTCTCATGCATCTATAAATAGAAATCCACCTAAAAATAGCTTGAGGCTCCATCCTAGTGTAGGTTCTTAATTTTCACTAGGATATTTCTTGTTGAATCTCAACACTGCCTCTCAACAAGAAAGGGATTATTATTCACCCTGATCCTGTCTCTATGGTATTATAATTTTCTCCTGGTGAGTGCCTTCGTCAAATGTCTACATCCTGATTTTCCATAGGAATGTACTGAAGCAACATGATTCTCCTTTGCAAATAATCTCTGAGATGATGGTACCAGATATCTATATTCTTAGATTGATCATGAAACACAGGATTAATCGAGAGTTTAATGCAACTCTGATTATCACAATGAATCATTGTCAGATCTAAATGAGAACAAAACAAACCAACCAAGATCTTTCTCATCCAGATAGCCTCACATGCAGCTTGACTTGCTGCCATGTATTCTGCTTCCACTGAACTGAGTGCCACGAATCTCTGCTTCCTAATGTACCAAGAAACAGTTGTAGATCCAATGCTAAAGATCCCCCCCGATGTGCTCTTTATGTCTGAAGGGCTGCCCACCCAATCTGCATCCATGAATCCATGCAACTTCACCTCATCTGTTTGTCTGTACCATAGACCATACTCTGATGTGCCCCTCAGGTATCTCAGGACATGCATGCACGCCTTCCAAAAGAGCTTGGTAGGTTTAAACATAGCTTGACTCAGTTGTTTAACCGCATAGAAAATGTTTGGTCTCATGTTCACTAGATACATTAGTGAACCCACTAATTGTCGATAGACAGTAGCATCCACTACCTCCCAGAAGTAGCATCCTCTTTCCTCCAGTTTTCTGGAAGAGGCGTATCCATGGGTTTGCAGCCCTCCATGTGAAACTTACCCAGTATCTCCCTTGCATACTTGCCTTGAGACACAAAAAGTTAACCTTCTCGCTGCCATATTTCCAATCCAAGTAAAAAATGAAGGAGGCCCATATCCTTCATCTCTAACTCCTTGACAAGATCCTCCTTGCATGAGTGTATTAGCTACTCATCACCAATCAATATTAAATCATCAACATAAAGAACAATTATTAAAATATTACCCTCCACCACAATTTGGTATAGGCTTTCATCTACTTCACTTTTGGTGAAGCCCAGTCTGATGAAATAGCTATCTATCCGAGTGTACCAAGCATGGGGTGCTTGTTTCAACCCAAACAATGCTTTTTTGAGTCAGCACACATGCAACTCGCTATTGAAGATCTCGAAACCTTCATGTTGCTCTATGTACACCTCTTCCTCAATGATCCCATTAAGAAACATAGTTTTCACATCCATCTAATGAATGACCTAGCCCATATGCGCTGAGAGAGAAAGGATGGTCCTTATGGAAGAATATTTTGTGACAGGTGCAAAGGTCTCTTCATAATCTATCCCCTTGATCTGTGAGAAGCCCTGGGCCACAAATTTGGCCTTGTATTTCTTAGCACTCCCATCAACAGCTTGCTCTACCTTGTAGATCCATATCAAACCTACCACTGATTTATCAACCGGCCTTGGAACGATTTCACAAGCACTGTTTTTGACAATGGATTCATACTCCTCCACCATTGCATCTACCCATGTCGGCTCCTGCACGGCTTCCTAAAAGGAATATGGTTCAATCACAATACATTTTCTCATGAGAACCATGTATCCAGTAAATTTTTTAGGAGACTGTCTTTGTCTGCGCTGTGAAGTAGGGGCTCCTACATTCTGTGTCGCATCAAGTCTCAGCCTATCAGCTCCTGTGGTAGGCCTTCTACCAATTCTGATGGTTGGCTCTGCATGAGTAGACTCCTCCACTCCATGAACCTCCTCATGTGGATGATCCACATCTTGAGACTTTTCTTTGGGAAAAAACAGTTCCTCCTCTGCATGCAAGTTCATCTTCTGCGACACCATGGCTATTTCATCTTATTTTATATCTCGTCGCACCACAATCATTCAACTATTTGGAAAATATACATGATAATTATGGGTTTTTTCTCGTGTACCCCCACAAATATCCCAATTTCAGCCGGCTCCGTGTTCTTCCTCTGAAGCTCTCTGGCTATTGATATTAAACTTTCCGCGGACAAGAGATGATCCTTCGAGTGCTAGAGTGGGTCTAGAAACAAAGAGACATGCTAGAGTGTTGATTCCTAATTACCGAATGAAAAGAGGATGCGTAATGGTGGCCTCTCGCTCCGCCATGGAAAGTCACAATCCTTCCACAATCATGCTCGTATGTTCTTTACGTAGAATAGCAAACAAGAGTAGCATACGACATAATAATTTCATTCATAACTACTAGCTACCACTGAGGGCTACATATTGCATTAAAAATCTAACATAATACAGCCGAGAACCAAAAGAATATTCACATATATATGATAAGAATGAAGATGGCAACCACCCCGAGTCGCGCCTCCCGCCGGGCCCCGGGCCAAGTGCATCTCAGATGCTTGTCAGGGAATTCGGATGGGATGAAGGCATGGACTCAAGCTCTCTCAACGTAGTTCCTTCTTATCCTATCTCTTAAATAGTTTAGCTATTATACTCAATTCTCCATGTTCAGCTAGCTTATGCAAGGAGAGATAGCTTCTTTTTATAGAGGAAAAGGAGGAGGTTAGGATCCCTACAAAGGTGGTAGGGAGGCCTATCCTTTAGGAGGTTCCCATAAGAGGTGGAAACCATAAAATAAAGGAGGGATTTTGTGGTTTATTAAATTCAACCACTCCCAATGACTCATCCTCGAAGTTGTTGGAGTGTAATCTCTGCCTCTATTTTTAAAAAGCATTCGATAAACAGCTCAGCGTGGATGGCTAACTGAGATAGAGCACCAACTGGCGCGAGGCCCAATGGTAATCTTCCTCTTCGGTGTGAGGGCATAACTCACTACTCACGCCAAGGCAAAAACAAGGGTTTTTGAATCTCTGCTCAGGGAATTGTCAACAGAAGGAATATTACTCTCATGTAAAGGGATACAATGATGGTCTTTGCAAGGCATGACACTGCTTATTGATCACATAAATCACCCTCCAATGGGAGATATGGGGTTTGAAGGAAAGTGAAAAAAATTTGTGTAACAAATGCCCCTAAAGCATGAGGTTTGAAGGAGAGGGAGGGGCGAAATTCTTTATGAGAATGTGTTCAAACTAAACACCGTTGTCGAAAAACCTGCAATTACAAATACAACTGATATCTCTGATACATGAACATGTGGTATGGGCACAGCCATCCATAATAGAGTACATACAAACTGAGATCCGAGGTATGGATACAGCCATCCAGCAGTAAGGATCCAAAAATAGACTCAGGTATAGTCGCAACCATCCAATCAAAAGAGTCATGAAATAAGTCATGATAATCCACAAAAATCCGCAGCCTGGATTTTATCAAACAAAACCAGGGTCTTGCGCTCCATCTCAACTTGAACAAGTACAAATTCAAGCATGCAAATATATGAGCTAAAGTCGAACATTCAAGAAAATCACCTGATTACCAGCCAATGATGAAATTTGTTAACAAGCATGAGAGAAATCGCCAATAATGACAATGGCTCTCAATGTACAACTGGTACAATCCACGTAATGTGAACAATGATCTGGCATCGAACACTCGCAAAATCACCCGATCAAAGGCCAATGATGTGGACCTTGCATCAAATGCGAAGAACCTGCCATTGAGGCATGCAGGCTCCAAGGTACCAGAAGGGAGTCTCTAGATCAGATTCTTGGATAATGAGTTGAATTCAACAGGAAGTGACCTAGTCAAAGGAGGGCCATAATGTTTCCACATCATCGACATGAGATAGAGGAACGTGATAATAGTGAATCAGGACCAACAGAGAATCAGAGGGAGGTTGAGAATTGTAGAGGCAAACTTCTCTTGAACATATCAGCGACTCGACACTGGATTTGGCAGTATTTGACATCAAAGGACCTGAGGTCATGATGACATGGAAAAGAGCAGATGAGAGGTCAAAAGAGATTACCCAAACCCATGGAGTAAAAAGTGACGAAATGAGATGTCCCAACCCGACACGAATGCAAACAAGTGCCATGTTCAAGAGCGACATACTGCCAACATAACTAAAACTTGGTTCCATTTTCCCCAACCATTTCTGGCGAGTACCCCATTTATTTTTTAAAATAAGCTTGAAGGGGATAACATATGCTTGCAATGTAATTTTTTCCTTCGGGAAAATCCAACCTAGTACATTCTATGAGCCCTAGGAAGGAGGAACTCGATTAACGTCATGGTGACGAAGTCCGATGTCATCAGGATTTAACGAGTCTGACAAAGGGAGAACTCGACATCTTTTAATGTTTAGAGATTTTGAAAAGAAGAGAGAAAAGAAAACTCCATTATGGCCCTTTTCATAAATATTCTCTCATATCCAAAAAGGTAGAAAAAAATATCTAAAAGAACCTCTTAGCCGCGATAGGATAAGGTATTAATTTTTCATAAATAATCCATCCCAACCCGAAAAAGGGGTAAATGTATATTGGGCAGATATCGCTTCACAACCATTTAACGAGTTCAAAACAACAAGAGTCTCAACAATCTTTTTAATTTTAGAGAGTCAGAAAAGAGTTGAATGATGACTCCACCTGGAGGAACGAGTGGTATTAAGGGTAGCAACTAGTTCCGGTGATGGTGGAACTGCTCTGAACAAGATAAAAGTCAATAGGTTGGCTAAAAAGACCACTCATTGCAGCGGTTCCTCAGGAATGGGTAAAACAATCAAGTGAAGGCATATGATCAGCCAAGCAAATGGTAACAATGGAATGAGAAAACCAAGGCTCATCTAGCAAAATAGGTTGATAAAATGGAAATCACGAGAGGTAAAACGAAAATGGTTTCATTTTTACACAAGCTTGAAATAAGGGAACTCTGCTTGATATTGGTTTCATTTTTACACAAGCTGGAAACTTTAACAAACTATGCTTGAAATGTTTGCATGCCCTCGGCATGGTGACTCAATTCGAGGTACATGCCCCCCAATATTCAGTGCATTCATCGGAGTAGACTACTAGTTACTGACAGGTGGATGGAATAAAGGTTCAATTACAAGATCAAGAGAAAGACTCGACTGGGATTTTACAAGATCTAATCAAAGGCTCGAATTGAACGGGAATGTGTTTCATTGTTTTAATCAATTTGACACATTAAAATAATTATCCTCGTGACTTAATTCATTTTTTAACGAGGTTGACATAGATGACAAACCATCCTCATGACACTATGTTTCATTTTTTAATGAGCTTGACACAATGAAAAGGAACTCTGCTCAAACGACCTTGGTTCATTTTTTAAGGAGCTTGACACAAGAAAATGAACTATGCTCTGAAGAGCTTGTTTCATTTTTTAAGGAGCTTGACACAAGAAAATGAACTCTGCTCCGACAACCTCTCATCATGTCGAATAAGAAGTCATGGCTTCCAAAAGGTTGGCATCTGATGGGAGTAAAACATCTTGGAATTCAGGACCCAACGCCCCTAGCACACGATGCACAACAGCATTATCACTGAATGCGGGCATGGGATAGGTAGCCACATAATTAACCTGCGACAGGAAAGATACAACCGGCGGATAAAGATCTGGAAGAGACGACGGTGGGTTAGCTACCACATCAGGACCAAATAATGAAATTTGATCAATGGTCACGATCCCACCTTTGTGTGGAAAACAGATCACACGAAAGAGGGAAGAGACAAGCGCGCCCATGGAATAAGCATAGTCGCGCCCCAGGATTAAATTAAAATCCAAGGGGCCTTAGACAACTATCACGTCTATATAGATGGTTTTACGTCCCAAAGTAATAAGCAACTTTGGAAGGATCCCTAACGGTTGACTAGTTCCTCTGTTAAATGCCTACAGATTCTAAGTAACAGGCACAAGCGGTGGAGAACCAAAAGCTTGCTAAGTAGTTGAAGACAGAACACTAACAGATGCACCTTCATCTATAATCATGCTAGTTACGACCATATCGAAGGCCTATACCGTGAACTCAAAAGGCACATAAGAAGGAAGGTGGTATCCCACAAATCGACTCCAATCAAAGGAAGCAACCAAACTACTTGGAGGGGGTACCATTGAACTGAGATGGTCATCCCCTGGTGTTACCAAAACGAGAGGAGCATCCTCCTGGACCATAGACATGGGAGCAGAAAGGGCACCTTCTTGAATCACAGGGATGGGATGATCTTTCTCCATGTTTAAGGAATTTGAAGAAACAAGAAGAACGTGAGGGGGATGAGAGCCACTCTCGACGGAAAAGACCTGATGAATTGTAGGCGGGATCAGATCGACCAATTCCATGACCAATGGTTGGTTGGGAATGGATTCTTGGATTTGAATTTCTGAGGGAGTGGGATCAACCAAGGATGAATCTTGACTAATTGTTGAATCAACTAGTGGAGGTCTCGAAGAAAGCTTATGGTAACCAACTGGAAGGCAGGGTGCAGAAACAATAGGGTTTTCCAACTCTCCCTTGGCTTCATCCATGTATGGACAAAGGTGAATGGGATGATGCCCTTCGCACAACTTACAGGGATTGGTAATCTTACCCTGTTTCTTATGAGTCTTATCATTGCTAGTCGAAGATGTGCCACCAATATGACTTCTAGAAGCCAAAGGAAACGACGAACGGCCATAAGACCACGCTTCAAGCACCTTGGGGATGCCAGGGAAATCTTGAAGAAAATGGTCACCTTTGCACAAAATTCAAGGGAAATTGACTTCCCATGGAAGGCTGTATGGTCTATCGATGGAAGGTATCGGGGGCGCAATAGCCGCAGAGTTGGCCTCTCTTTTATCTGACTTCTTCTTCTTCGTCTTCTTCTTCTTCTTCTTAGCCACCTAGTTACTAGAACCCAAACTTTCACCAGGTGAATTAGAAGAAGAGGACGAATAAATAGGAAAAGAAGGGGAGAGGTCCACCTTAGAAGCAACATGATGTTGTTCTGGTGGAGGAGATGGTTGTACAGAGGGCGGAATACTCGAGACCATAGAGTTCGAGAACAACCAGACAGGCAAACCAATAGTTAACCCGGAAAGGGATAATGTTGCCATATAAGGAGCACCAACATTCCCAAAAGCAGGAAAAGGACCAGGATTCCCTTCGGAGGGGGTTCCTTGGTTGGTAAACTCCGGAAGCGTTGCCATTGGAAACAACCGTAAAACAAAACTCTAAGGAAGATAATTTGAACCAGGAATATTTCATGGGAAGTTAATATTTTAAGACACTAAAACAAAACTCTGTCATTTCATATTTTAAGAGTCGAGAAACAGGAAAAATGTGACTCTATCACTTTCAGGTTTAAACGAGTGTGAAAGGACAAGATCTCGATGATCTTTTCACTTTTTAGAGAGTCACGAAAAGACCAAAATGACTACTCAAGTAATCTAAGAAAGAGAGCGTACCAAGTTTCTGTGAACACCTTGGTGATAAAATGAAAGAGAAATTACCAAGGACTTAACGTATGTGCAGGTAGTCTCCCCGAATGTTGTGTTCGGTGTATCACGGTTACAAGGTGGCAAACTCGTTTTCCTATGGATAAAAGGATTGCAACCTAGAGGGGTCTCTCTTTATATACTCGACGGTACGAGGAGCACAAGTCCATACTAGCGTTGTCTAAAGCCAAATAGCAAGCGACAACTACTAGGTTTTAAGACGCCAGAACACGTCTCTAGCCTAGACCACTAAAATATTTGTGTTAGGTTTCAATTCTTCCTTAGGTTGATTGAATAAATTTTAATGGTTGATCTTGAATTATGTATTAGTTTCAAGGCCCTATAAAATTTCATCTGACAATTTCCTATATGCAAATGAACACCATTTTTTATTCAATGAATGCTAGTTACGAGAAGGATGGAGATATTTCAAACAATAGAAAACAATGAAAGTATGCGAATAAATCCACTAATGCATCTAACATAATCAAACGAAAATGAAACTATTTCCTAGACTATCAAATGCTAGTTATGCAAAAGAATGTTTTAGTTTCGATGCTAAGGAAAGAATGCAAAATATGTGTTTTTTTTTTTAATTTTTCAATGAAAAGAACTACATGATGCACTAATTACATGAAAAAATAAAAATAGACACTAGCTTGAGTATTGTGTAAGAATCGAAATTGAATGACTCAATCAAACACAAGAAAGCACTCAAACTAATGTTGCAATCTTCTAAACCAAAAGACAGTTTTAAAAATGACCCAAAACAAGCAATGTAATTTATGCTTGGAGTAACAAGGAGAAGAATCAATCGAAAAACGAAATTATTATTCAATCAAAGCAATCACTCAAAAGGATCAAGAAAACTTAGTGCAATCGACCCGATAATGAGACTGAAAATAATAAAAAGACTTGATTTCCACACATAAGGCTCAGTGCACTAAGACACTTAGAAACCCTAAGACCTTAATTTACACTGATAAGAAAATAAATAGACGACTGAGAAAAACAAGTCGACAGCAATCAAAACAGTCCCAAAGGCATAATTACAAACAAAAAATAATCCAGAGGCAAGCACAACTAACCAAAAGACTCATCAAGGAGATCAAACCAAATCCTACAGGATTCGGCGCGACTGTAAGGCTGTAATCCGCGCCAAACAGGGGTTGGTGCGACTACAACAAAAGCAACCTGCACCAATTGGCGCGACTGTTCAAACGAAAAGCGCGCCAAGCCGGATAACTATGGGGGAAAAAAGGAAAAACCTAAATCCAATGAGCAGAGGTCAATATTGACACTCTAGAGCTAAACAAAGGATATAAACTAAGCAAGAAAACCAGAAAAAAAATAGATAAGCAGATCAATGATTGAAATTGACCCAAAAAGATGAAACGAAAAACTCATACTAATCCCCAGTGGAGTCGCCAATTTGTTAAGCAGGTAAATCCTCTCTGCAGACAGAGACGATACCTATAGCCCTAGAGTAGGTCTAGAAACAAAGAGACATGCTAGAGTGTCGATTCCTAATTACTGAATGAAAAGAGGACAAAGAGATCGACTTAGCTCTGGACCCATCGCCGCTGGCTGGCCGCAATGGTGGCCTCTCGCTTCCCCGCCTGCAAGTCACAATCCTTCCAAGCGCTCATGCTCGGATACCTACACAT